>JAAGAY010143413.1:0-157030 GCA_011801015.1 Ardeotis arabs
CCTGATCTAGTGGGGGATGTCCCTGCTCCTTGCAGGGGGGTTGGACTAGATGACCTTTGAAGGTCCCTTCCAACCCTAACCATTCTATGATTCTATGATTCTATGAACATTTATACACCTTTCCCAGGGGATAAGTAGATTATTCCAAGATGTTATCAGCTTGCCACAGGCGTAACAGGGCGGGAAGAACATTCAGAGGGTTATAACTCACTAGTAGAGATTAAAATGCAATGTGTTGGACAACCTGCAACAGCAGATTGGCCTTCAGGTCCCCTGTGTGCCACTGTCCCCCCCAGGGGACACTGGACACCCTGTGGGTTTTCAGTACCTGGAGCACAGGGCGCACTGATGGTGGTGGTTTGGAGGGTTAACCCAAGTTGGGCAAAATCTCTGGCTTAGTTAAAATGCCCTAAAACCTGGCTAGGCTCTTTCTCACAAATCAAGAAACCGTTATTTGACTTAGCAGCAATCCCTTCAGCAGCCAGCTGCATTCACATTAAAGCCACTTTAATTCCAAATGAAAAGTGTCTGCGTGCAGCTTAACCCAATTTCACCAATATCCAGCCCGCCTCCAGCTCCCTGCTTTCCTGCTGCCTTTTATAAGATTTACCACCGCACCTTCACCTCCTTCATCTCCTGTCAGACACCGTCCCGAGAGCCGGAGCGAAGGCTCGGCACGGTCCCCCCAGCCAGCTGGCTCCTCCGGGTGGGAGAGAGATGCCCCGGGATCACTGCCTGCCCTGATTTCCCATGGGAAGGCTGGGGTACAATTTGACCCCCTCTTCCAGAGGAGTGGCTTTGCCTTGGAACATAAAAAGGAGTATTGCACGCAAGGGAAACATAAATAGGAAACTGAGGCAGAGCTTCAGGGGCAAACCTTGCAAAAGCTTTTTCCCGATACCAAAACTCGCCAGCAGCAGCTTCTCCCAGAATGGCTCTCTTGACAAAACAACACCTCATGGTCACCAGCTCTTCTGCATAGAGTGTTTCAAAGCAGGCTAAATCAGGAGCTTCGCACAGGACAAAACTCCCCAGAGAACTGCCATCACCCCCTTTCCCCACGGATAACTTCAGACCACATTGATCTCCGCCAGGAGAGATTTAAGGCACTTTTCTTGTTGCCCTGCACCAGGTGAGACAGAGGAGCCCAACCACGTAGACAGCACTGCAAAACTTCCCAGCAAACCCCAGGGACCAATCCACCTCTTTGCGAGGCAGCGAAGGACACCAAATCGCTTTAGGTTGAGCCTCCCTCCCTCCACACCTCCGAGCGATGCCATTCATGGCGTTAAACCCATCGCTGCGGGTCTTGGCACAGGCACCGGGCAAAGCCCACCTCCCAGGTGATGTGTTGGGGGCCAGCACCCCCCAACCAGTCACCCAAGCCGGGCAGCGGCGCTGGTTTCCACCATCACCCCCAAAGTTCTTCTCATCCCCTCGCTCCCACACCGAGGGGCTCAGCCCGAGGCGTCAGCACGGAGCGTTACCATTTCTGTGCTTTTCTTGCATAACTGCTGATGCGAGCCTTGAAGCCTGGGCAAACGCAGGATGATCTGCACTTGTACAGAAAGCTTAAGGTTGTCAGATTCCTCCTGTGATCAAACACAGCGGCTCCGCAGGCTGCCCAGCTCTCACTGCCAGTACTTGACACGCTTTACATTAAATCATCCTGATTTTTTCTTTATGAGCAAGGGGAAAAGGATGGGATCTAGAGTGTCAGATAAATCTCTTTCACCAGCGCTCTCGGGAAGTGTCTCTTGTTCCTCCGGCAGCACTTCAAAGCTGTAAGTCACCAAGTCCCTTCTCCAAGCTCAGCCCAGGCTACGGCATTGCCAGGCAGGCTGGGAGAGCAAGCTGGCTCCTGGCAAACAATCGTGGAGGAAAACATCCTGCTCCCACCCTGGTTTTTAGCCTTTTCCAATAAAAAACCTCAACAAAACCCCCCAGCTGCCCACTGCAGCAATGTGGAGGCAGACAGGTTCCCTAGCAGCACCCCGGTGAACAGACATCCCAGGGGAGCTGGAGGGCCAGCCCCGTCCTACCGTGCATCCTGCAGCCATGGCGAGTTTGTGGGTGGAGAAGGGGAAGGCCTCGTTGCTGAGGTCTGTGTCGAGCACTTCTTGGAGGACGACGCGGCTGTGGGGAGACAGCAAAGTGGTCATGGTGAAAGGACGTGGCTCGCCAGCCTGGTCTGGGGATTACCACTAAAACTGGCTTTCTCTTCTTGTTGGCAAGCAGACTTCCCCCTCCAAAGGGGAGCTGACGTGGGTGATATGCCATGCTGTGAGAGCCTTGAAAGAAATGCCAGTTCCCCAGCAAATGGGGTATCACTCCAGCCAGACCATCACCTGCTGCCATGGGGGCCACATCTACCCCTGCCTGACACGGGGACCTGGTCTGCCTCTGAGCCATCCCTCCATGCATCCCCGCATCCCTCAATCCATCCCTGCATCCCTCCCCTCCATGGTCAGGGTGCTAGGAGGGGGCGGCCACGACTTTCTCCCCACGCTCACCTCAGGGGGCCCTGGATGCTCATCATGCCCAGCTCCTCCGAGCAGTCGAGGAGTTTGCACTGGAGCTTCATGTCCTGCAGCACAGCCGTGATGTGTGACCAGTTGTGCTGAGCCACGGCCCCGCCGATAGCCAGGTAGTAGCCATCCCCTGGAAAACAACCCAACCAGCAGCATTTCAGGCTCCAGAGCGTCAGGCTGGGGGAGATGCCCAGCTCAGCTCGGGGCTGGTTCTGCTCTCCAGAGGCTGAGCTGCATCCCTGAGCCTCTCCAGCTTGCCCCCCCAAGAAAGCGAGGGGGGCAAATAGTGCTGGGCACGGGAGAGCTTTGGGGGTCTGCCAACATCCACACTGCCTTTTACTTGTGGGGCTCAGCACAGTGAAAACCAAATGAGCACTAAAACCGGAAAGAAGAAAATATAAAAAGAGCTCTTCAAGCCCTAGAGGTGCCTGTGTGTCCATGAGCACCACGGGAAGAGAAAAAAACTCTTTGTCCCCTGAGACCAATAGCAAAAGCATCTGCTCTTTAGTCCCAGTACAAAGTGCGGAGGGAGCCGGGAACTCCAGCTGGGAGCAGGGAGGGGTGCAGTGACCAGGCCATTACCAGTGCAGGGGCTGCACTGTATACAAGGAAGAATTTCATCTTCTCAGTAAACCTGGGTGGAAAAATCCCCAGGGATGGGGTTTGGGAGCTGGTTAATACGTAATCAATCTTCCCTCTGTCTTTCCTGCCACCACAAAATTGCTCTCTGATAATCTGTCATAAGGATAATAAGTGCAGCCACCTACTGTAATTAGAAAAATAAGACTGTGCTGCGATTAAACTCCTCCATCGCCCGACAAACCCTGCAGCTCTGCCATCTGCTTCCTGTCACAGTTCTGCGAGTGCCACAGACGAGAGGGATGCAGGATTCGCCTCTGGGGATGGAAGGGCTCACTGCTGGCACCCGACCATGCCAGGGTGAAGGTGGCGAAATGGCACCCACAGCACCCACCATCCCGGGCCGGCGCTGGGGGCTGCACCCACCGCGGATCTGGGATAGGTCTGAGGATGATGCTCTGTGGGGACGGGGCTTCACAGGCACTGGGCATCCCAGTGCAAACCTCCCTTCCGGTGGGGTTTGTGCTGCTTGGCAGCGCTGCCGGAGAGCAGCTCCGTGCCCTCAGCTGCCGCCGCCTAATGCCATTTCTGCCCTCCGGGCTGACTGCTCTGCTTCCATTCGATCCCTTTTTATTGCAGCTGATAAGGACTTGGGGAGAGGTCAGAGCCGCCAGCCCGGGCTGGACAAACCCAATAATGGCAAAGAGCAGCACAGGCCCCCAGGGACAACGGGGATAACTGGGTTACAGGGATGGGGGGGCAGAGGTGGAAAAAGCCAGGTGGCTGCCATTAGGTAAATGCAATCACCCCCAGGCCTGCGGCCCCCCCAAGCGCGGCGGGGATGGAGGAGATGCTGGCGGGACTCCGAGTGAATCCGCCACCATGGTTTCCCGGGACTGGAAAGGTCTTTGCGTGGATTGGCATAGCTGAAAAAGGCAGCAGGACAGGATGGGAGATGAACTGCAGGAGGGTAAACCCAGCCAGCGGCCACACCGTGGCTGCAGAAACGAGCCCTACTCCAGCATCCCCGTGCTCAGGGATGCTTTTTACCTTCAAAGGCCGGGGCCAGGGGTGAGGCCGGGTCCCCGGGGGTGATTCGGCTGACCGTCAAGTCGCTCTCTACGCCGCCCCGCTTGTTCAGCATGCAGGTGTACACGGTGGAGCCTGGGGAAAGGAGATGGGCACCGCTGCCCATCAGCCAGCCCCGGCACAGAGCCAGGCAGGGGGTAGCAGGACAATCTGTCCTCATCATTACATCAGCTGCCACTGCCTGGCTACGCCCTGATGGACCCTGGATGTCCCAGTACCAGGAGAGAGACAGGAGCTGGGAATTTTCCCCTCGGGATCTGTGCAAGGAGCTGAAGCTGCATCCTTGGAAATGCCACGAGTTGCCTCCCAGCCCCAGAGAAGAGGGCGGCTTCTCCCCGTGCGAACCGCAGCTGGCAAGGGTTGTGCTTGATTTCCTCTGCTACCCATCACATCTCCAGCTGTGAGCCACAGCTGGAGCCAGAGGGCCAGGCCCCCCCCCCCCTCGGTCCCCAGCTCAGAGCGCATTTGCTCCTGCGTAAATAAGAGCAGAATCCAGCCTCCGGCGAGGACAGGGAATGCAGTCACTCTCACACGCTTCCCATCCCCTCTGCAAAAGTAGTATTTAAAAGAAAAGCCAGTTTGGGTCCCCCTCTGGTTTGTTTGGGTGCAAGATGTGATTTCCCAGGGCAGCGCACAGCCGAAATCAGGGGGCCGAGCCGGTACCTGGCGCTTTGCTCACGTCGGCAGTAAACAGCCAGTTCGCCGCTTTGGTTGCTTCAGGACCAACCAGGTAGAATTTCCCAAAATAAGACATGTCGAAGAGCGCCAGGGCGTTTCTGCACGTCAAGCATTCGTTCTTGATCTGCAATTAAAGCAAACACGCTGCTGAAGTTGAGCCGTATTCTCACTCCGCAGAGGCAGGCACACATTAAACCCATTTATGTAACGGGAAACAACGCTAGGACACTCGCCTGGTGCCTTTAAAGGCTTCAGAATTCTCCTGAAAAATCAGGTGTTAAATGGAGCAAGCCTGACCAGCCATTCTGTATGCTCAGTCCCATTCCTTACCTCACCAACACAGTGACAGTTATCAATAACAACAGTTAAATTTTATCAGACTGGGTTTTTCCCCCAAGGTAGTCTCAAATCTTTCATTTAGGAAAGCAGCAGTAAAATTCCCATGGCCCCTCTTCAAAGGTTTCTGAGCATGGGCCACGCATTTCTCAATCTTTTTGGAGTATTTTCCCCAGTTTTGGGCAAAGCTCGCTGCTTCCCCTCCCTCTGAGCCTCACCAACTCCACCCATAGCAGCGGTGTGGTATGAGCTCTGCTGCCTCTACCCCCTCCAGCTCCAGATGTGCCCAGAGGTTTTGGCCGGGGGGAGCTGCCCCCTGCACTCACAATGTCATGGTGCGGGGGGAAGCCGAAGGTGTACTCGTCTCCCAGCAGCCGGTTGTAGGTGTAGTCCCTGTGGCGCTCCCGGCCGTATGCACCATAGTAGTCGTAATCCAGGACCTGGTGGGGGGAAATGAGGGGCAGTGAGGAAAGATGATGTGAGGCTGAAGTCAAGGGGCTTCTCCCAGCCACATTCACCTCATGCCAGGAGAGGAACGCGTCCGTGCAGGACCTGGCTGTGGTGATGGGTCCCCATCCCAGCATCCCTCCCCGTGGTGATGGGTCCCCACCCCAGCATCCCTGCCTGCTGCTCTCTTCAATACATAGAAGGGAGATCAGTGCCCATCGTTTGGGATCATTGCAGGTAGATGTTGGCTCTTGTAGAGAGGCAGACAGACAGACACAATACCCACAGACTGATCTCCCTCTTACCACTGTCATAGTGAATTAAAGCCCAACAACCTTTATGGACCCATTTTGGGGTGCTTGCAGCACATTGCACACCCTGCAGACATGGGATGCATCCTGCATGTGCCAGCACGGCCAGTACCTTCCGGGCTGAATGCCCCCCGAAACGTGTGCCACACTTACCGGGGCTGCTCCCCCGGGGCTGAACCAGCCAGGTCTCTCCCAGCCATGCCGCTCCTGGAAAACGCAGCCCTGTTGCAGCAGCTCCTACAAAAATGAAGCCAGAAAAATGGGAACAAATGGTTAAAAAAACCCCTTTTCACTGCTTTTTGAGCAGCGCCCAGGCTGCCCTCCCCGAGCACGTGCTCAGGATTGGACTTGTGACCCCTTGGCTTTGGCTATCAGCAGCCAAAATCAGCTCTGCAGTTTGTGTTTGAAAACAGAGGCAAACCCCAGCTGCCTGCGAATCAGCTGATATTTCTGTCCACCCAAGAAAGGTGGGCCCAGCTGCGCGCCCACTAAAGCTCGCGCTGCCACGCGTGAATTACTGACCGAGAGATGCTAAATCCAGAGAGCAAGATTCCCCGTGATGTTTACAAGAGTAATTATACAATAACATTTAAGATTTAAACGGCAACCTTCTCATCCCTCCTCTGTGCTCTCAGGAAAATCTCTCTGCACGCAATTAATTAGGGATCCATTAAGATATTTTTGTTTGGTGCCTCTGTTCGGAAAAGAATAGATTTTGTTGAACGTTTCAGAAATGATTCAGTGCCTATTTATAAAGCACAGCACATGTTCTGGAGCTGCATGTACAAATGCCAGGCTGTCAGTCAAATGGGCATCGCTTATTAGATGTGCTATTAAAAAATAAATTGCATCCTCGGTGACAGAAAACAACCGAGCTGTCAACTAAACACCGGGGGCCGGCGGGGAGGGATGTCTGTTTTACTGCTTGAGCCTCTGCTCTCCATCAGAAGAGGAATGGTGTGATGTGAGTTAGCGAGGAGCAGAAATGGGCTTGAGAAACGTGGCTGTTCCTTGCTGGGACCAGAACTGGGGCTGGCAGTGGTGGGGTGGGACAAGGCACCGGCCCTGCATCACCACGAGCATCTTGGGAGCGCTGGGTGGTTTGGGGGGCTCTGAGCTGCAGCTGCTACAATGCTGCTGGTGCAGCAAACCAGTGGAAAGCATTTTTTTTTCCTCAAGTGCTGCATCTTGAAAGTATTCACCTACACAGATCTGTGTAAGGAAGCGGCTGGTGAAGGTGGGAGTAGGGAGGAGCCCTCCTCCAGGGAGCAAAACCAGCAGGGACTTAGGGGGTGCCGGTAAAATCACCTCTATGGGGGCACAGCTCCTCCCCATGCTTCCCGCATCTCTCCCCGTGCCCCAGCCTTTCGAGAAACCATTTTGGGGAGGAAAAGCTGCTGCTGAGCTGTGAGAGAGGCACGGTGAGTGGAGCGGGCAGGAGATCACCACGGGCATCCGGCATCCCACGGCCTTTGTAACTGCCCCCAAAATTAAATGAGCCTCTGAGTCCTTCTCTTCACTTTTTCCTTGCCCAGCAGCCATCACCTCTTCAGCCCTATCTGCAAAGTTACATCTTAGGGGAATGCTTGGCCTCTCTACCATTAAACTGCCCCAGCACCCTCGCAGCGTGCACCTGGAGAGCTTTGGGGTTGGGCAAGGATCTTCCCAGGATGGATGGATGGGAGTAAGGATGAGGCACGCTGCTTTGGGGAGCAACATGGCTTGCGGCCACTCCTTGCCACCTCTATTTTGCAGCAGCCCCAGGCCGGGGTGCCTGTCCTCACCTCGTGCAGGGGGTCCTTCCTCACGTTGCGCCCTGCCAGCGGCTCGTCGTGAGGGAAGACGACGGAGTAGTTCTTGGCATAGGATTCGTGGCTCCGCTCCCGGATCCAGCGGTTGTTGTCGGTGAGGGAGTGGTGAAACCTCCTGGAAAGGAGGGAGACGACAGCACCCAGATGAACCCACTGGCTCGTGGGGTGCCTCCTCCTCTCGGCCAGACCCAGCTGTGGTGTAAAATCACTACTCCTGCACTCCTTTCATGGGTCAGCGAGCAAAAGAACCAAGCGGGGCTTGGTACGGGGCATGTCGCAGTGCTGCCCACCGGAGCCGGACACCTGCTGCAGCCCCCGCCCAGCTGCCCAGCCCTGCTCCAGGCACACCTACCTCAGAGCAACTGGGAGCAGAATACAGCCCTGCTAGGAGGAAAAAAAAAATTAAAAGAGGAGAATTGAGATTAATTTTGCTCTGCTTCAGCATGGGGCCAGCCTCAGAACACACCTCACGCGCAGCCCGGGTTTAAACTCAGCCTTGACAAAGGAAAGAGCCTTGGACATTCCTTAAATTTTTCATCCCATTCTCCATAGGCTGAAGTATAAATAAAACTCGCAGCATTCTAAATTTGTTTGACATGTTGTCATCTTTCAAAGAGAAAAGCTCCTTGAAGGAATGTGCCAGCTCAGCACACGCTCGGGCTGTTATTACCAGAGACCTATAACTCACGGAGCGCCGCCCCAGGCGCCCATGGCACCTTTCCCGTCCTCCGGCTTCCGAATTACCACCAGCCCCTCTCCAGCCCGAAGCCCCTGGGTCTGCAGAAAGGGAGGCAGGCAGTGGGTGAAAGACAAGACCATGGGCTCGCTGCGGGGGCAGCTGCCTCTTCTGCTGGCACGGGACAGGCAGCAGGTGACACGTGGCACGTCACCGGCACCCCCGGCTGCTCCATCAGCCCCAACCCCTTCACCCACGCGCTGAATTTCTGACAGCGGCAAGAGGAGCAACAGCTGCCAGATGAAATATTTACAAGCGAGTGTTTTCAGAGGATAAATATTTAAATGTGCAGAAAAGGGAGTTATTTGAAGAGGAGCTTAGTAATCACCACCAAAAGAAAAAAAAACCAACCAAGGATGACATCAGCTCGATGATGGGGCAGATGGGATAGAGGGGATGCTCGCGTAATCCAGATGCAAGGGCTGGGAAGCTCCTGGAAACTCTCTGAGCAGGGCTGGGGTCCCATGGTCAGGGCAGCCCCACGACGATTGTGGTTGTGCCAACCCACCCATCTCACCACGCCGCGGTGCCTCCCCAGTCTGAGGATTTCTCCTTCCCAGGCTTGGCCCATCGCTGGCCCAGCCGCTGCCCGAGGCATCTCCCACCGACGTCTGCAGGCACCAGCACCCACTCTCCTCCCAGCCCAAGGCGATGAGGTGTTTAGCAGCTTTGCCAGCTAAAGCAACATGATTTTAAAAGCTTTGTCCCTGACAAGGTGGTTGCTGTCGCTAGCAGCCCTATGAGAAAGCCCAAACCCAATCAAATATAATCAAGCACGTCAAAAGCAATTACAGAGCCAACATCTGCACAGACAAAACTCCTGGCCCATGTCGTGCTGCAGACGGGGGGGGAAGCTAATCTTTCTCCTGTTGAAATCATCACCCTCGATTATTAACTTAGAGGATCAGGCACGGCGCTAACTGAACAACAACAAAACCCAAACATAATTAGCCTGTCCTTTCCCATCACTGCAATCTCCTCGCGCCTGATGGAAGCTGTTTGAGTAGAAGTGGGATGAGGCAAATGAGATAAACCCCACGAGTAAATTCATTAAAGTCGTTGAGTGTAATTGATTCCAGCTCCTCAGAGGGACACTGGCTGTGGCACAGATGCTGCCCGGACACCCGCTCATGACGCCAGCATCCAGCCCTGCCTCAAAACCCGTCCCTAACGGCCACCCAAGGACAAGGGGTGCCAGTCCAGCGGGGTCCGGGGTGGGTGACTTGCCTGATGTCGTAGCCGTACATGTCCTTCTCTGGCCGCCCGTGGATGACCCAGTGAGCCAGCTCCCTCCCGCAGCCGCCTCCCAGCATCATCCCTGCGGGAAGAGATGAGGACCCAGCTGAGGCCAAGCGTGGCTGCAGATGCTGGGCTCTGCCAGGGATACGATGTCCGCACTGGGATGCCCGAGGTGGGATCCCTTCAGGTCTCTCTTACCAGCACTGTTGAAGCCACAGCCGAGGAAGAAGCCTCGAACTTCTGGAGCTTCCCCCATGAGTGGCTTGTGGTCGGCTGTGAACGACTCTGCAAGACAGAGAGGGGGATGCGCCAACGGGGTTGGGACAGGTGTTTTAGGGGCACATCACACACTTTAGGAGCAGGGTTCCTACAGCCAACAGTGCTCCCAGAGGTGTCAGTGATGCCAGAACTGGACCAACACCGAGCACTTCCCAGCATCTCAGCTTGGGCATCCCCAACCCGCACCTCTCCTCCCTGTTTGATGGTGGTTTGTCCGTCCGTGTGAATGGAGAGACGGGAGGCAGAGTTCAGTCTGGACCTTCCCCTGCTCAACAATGCCCAGCTTGTTTCCCACCATCTCCATGCTCAGGAGAAGGCAAGAGGAGAGTCAGAATACTTCCACTTTCACCAAAGCAGCTTCTCACATGTCGATATTCCCATACCGATACGCCAAGCTACAAATTCCCTGAACTGATGGAGCAACACCCAAAGCACCGTCCCTTTGCCCGCTGACTCTGCACCGGGACGGATGCTGAGTGCCCACACGGGACCCGCTTGCCTGCAGGGCTGGATCAGCAGCCGGAGCAGAAACAGCTTAAACCGCCCCAATTTGGTCTGCGTTCGTCCCCTGCGCCTGAAGCACGGCGCGGTAGCTGTTCTGCTGGTGAAATATTTACCATGCGGTGGAAAGGACAAGTGTTTGCTGTTTGCTTTGGCCCAGCGCGACTCAGCTGTCGCAAGCAAAGCAGCTGCTGGTTTAAATCAAGAAGTGAAAAAGCAGGAGCGCTGGCCCTTTGGAAATGACATTACGGTACTGCAAATACTAAACACAGATCTGTAAGAACGCAGCTTCCCCACCTGAGGCCACCAGCTTTGCTTACACCGCAGCTTAACCAAACCCGCCGTGCCCAGGGCCGAGGCATCCCCCTCGTACCCATCACGTTTTATCTGCTGCGGGCAGATGTGCCCTGCTTTCCCTGGTACAGCAGCATCGCTCCCTCCCCGAGGGCCTCGAGGGTTTCCCTTTAACTGCTTCAGCAAAAAGGGATTTTTTTTTTTTTTAATTTTTTTTTTTTTGAAGCACGTGGTGGATGGGTTCAACGGCTGGCATCACCTCCAGCTGCCACTGCAGTGATGCCATGGCCTTTAACTCCAGCCTAGGACATAAATCTGGGTAAATCTAACATTATCGGCCCAGAACCAAGTAGTAAAAATAAGAATATTAGATAACACTTGGTAAAATAATGGCCACTGCTTGGAAAAAAAAAAAAAAAATCTGCCCCTTAATTCCCTAGTCCAGTGGCCACAATACTGGCTGTAAACCTGTGCTGGCCACCCCCAGCTTGGACTGGGAGATAAACTCCGGGGTGTTTCTCCACATAGGCTGAGCCTGGAATGCCACCCCTTGGAAGTTTACACCACTGCAGCCAGACCACAGGCGCTTTCTCTGCATTCAGAGTTTTTATTCTCCGCAGGTTGTGAAGTTTTCCCTTGCCTGCAGTCACACCCTGGGAGGAACGCGGCCACCGCGATGCCGCCGCATCCGCGTTACCTGGCCCACAGACTGTGGATTTAATCCCTGTTTTTTCCAGCACTGGCACTCTGTTGACAGCTCCTTCAATGTGTTGAGTGAAAACATCCCAGTCCAGATCAAAGAGGCCAAAAGCAAATTTTTCAGATACCTGATGGTAAGAAACAGGAATTAGGACACAAAATAGAGTACAGCTGAGCTCTGGCAGCCGTGAAGGCTGTAGAAAATAGAGGCTGCTTTGCAGACTCTGGCTTCTTTGGGTTTTTATGAACAGCCCAGCCAAGCCAAGGGTCTGGGGTAGAGCCTGAATTCAGAGACCTGCACCTGGATAAAGGGATGATGCAGCAGGGCAGGGCATGGTGGCCTCTAAATCCCCCACCCCAGCCTTTTCATCGCATTCCTGTTGCCTCTGCATCTCATATCTGTGCCACAGATGGACCCAAAGGGAAGATGCTCTCCCATGCTTTCCCTGTGCAGGAGCTGAGGACTGAGGCGCTCACGCCTGTGCCCACCCCTCCGAGACTGGATTCCCTGGAAACCTGCCTCGCTCTCCCAGAAAAACTCCCAGCACTGCTCACCTCCTCCCAGAAGATGGGATTTGATTCATATCCACCCACAGAAAGGGCATCGCCTTGGAGACGGAGATACACTGAGGCATCGTGATCGCGAACGTTTGGCATGTTCTGAAAAATGGAAGGGGGGTGAGAGGGGGCCGAGAGCCATGGGAACACCCCAACATCACCCTGGCTGCACCTTGGTGAGCACTGAGGGCTCTGGGGACGAGGGTCAGCACCTGTGATGGTGACCCACCAAGGATGGGAGCAGTGCTGGCTCTGTAGATATTCCCACAGCCCTGAAATTTGGGTTCCTGTTCCCATGTGCCCCAAGAAAGTGGTACCCAGGGCAGCTCCAGCAAACCTGGCCAAGTCACAGGCAAAGCGGTTTAGGCAAGAAGCAATGCTGTGGGCAGTGCGCCCATGCCCCTGGCCCGAGCCCAGGCACCCAAGCTGGAAGCCAAGCCTGGCACAAATCCTGCCTAATTAGCAGCTGGCCAACCCCAGCACCGTGGGCAGGAGCCATGCCACTGGTGATGCTCAGGGGAGCGGGAGCAGCCACTGCGGTCAATCCCAGCTTGGAAAGCATCGCTCCTCTGCCACCCACCTCCGCAGGAGGATGCGGGAGCGCAAGACACGGGCAGCAGCACACAGAGAATGAGGGATTTGTTCTCGTGAATAATGGATAGAGAAACACTGAGACAGCACAGAAGCGTTAGCGTAGGGCCTACTGCGTTTCGTGTCAACAAGCGGAATTGAGTGGATTGAACAGAGCAGGAGGCATCGGGGTCTGCACGCTGCAGTCCCTTCTCTGAAAAGTCTTTCTCACCGTGTTTGTACGGCACTGGAGTTACTGGGATAGAAATGTAATCACGGACATCATGACTTTAAACTGAGGCACCTCGAACTGAAGAGTCAGACACAGACTGTGTCAGCGGGATGGAGACTAAATAGCGTGTTGTCCTCAAAGCCCTGGTGCCCGAGTGAGGGAAATGTCCTTTGACTCCTGAACAATTCTCTGCAGCCGGATGGCAGGAACAGATTTTTTTTTCGCAGAGTTTAGAAACGCTTGGAGAGCTACACTCCTGCCTGCTGGGGGTTTGGGCTTGTTCAGAAAGTGTTTGGCGTTTTTATGAATGCTGCTATCAGACAGCAAACTCATCAGAGACTGTATAATAATTCTACTGAGATGAAAAAAAAAAAAGAGGAAAATTATCCTGCTAGTCATAACACTGTTAAATATTAAATGCGGCTCTATTAACAGCAGCCTGACAGTCCTGCTGGGAGGAGAGGCTGCTGGCTCTGCACTTCCCCGAGCGCAGAGCCTGGCCCGGCAGCGCAGGCTTGTGCTGAAGGCAGAAATGGGGGGGATCCCGCAGGTCTGGGGGTCCCAGGGGGGTCTCTCCCACCTCACTCTACTGCGCGCAGGGGAGCAGAAGCCAGCACTACCCCCCAGAGCAGAGGAGCCTACCCGCAGCCACGCGGGACTGACCTGGATGCCCTCGATACGCTCGGTCACCACGTAGGCATGATGCATCCCCACCAGCGGCACGTGTACGCCGGCCAGCCGGCCCAGGGCTCGCGCCCACACCCCTGCGGAGAGAGCAGCCCTGCACTGAGAGCCTCTCCATCCTCTGGAGAGCTGCGGTGGTCAGGGGGTGATGGCCAGAGGCAGGGGACAAGGACCGATGCACAGCCAACCCCCTGCTCTGCAGCCGCAGCCCCCGTCCCCCACCTTCCCCACCACGCTTTGCGCCCTGTACCTGCGCAGTTGACCACACAGGGTGTCTGAATGGTCCCATGGGCCGTCTCCACCGCATACACCCTCTTCACCCCAAAATCATCAGCTCGGACCTGGATGCCTGTGACCGGGCAGTTTTCGATGATCTGTGAAGAGGAAGGGCAGCAGAGTCACGGCAGGGTCCCAAGAGCAGCGGGACAACCTAGCTCACCCGACACCTACCCCTCAAATTTGGGAAAGGTGAATCCATCATCGGTCTGGCCCCGGCCATCTGCCTTTCCTGACAGCTATTACAGTTACTGCTGATAACAATGCACCCCTCCTCAGCTGCAGACTTAAACCCCTGCAAGGTTGCAGAGGATGTTCATTATTCACATGCACATAAGCTAGATAACGACCAAGGATGTGCTGGCTTTGGAGGAATGGATTCTGTCACCTGACCCTAAAACCTTTGCTCTCCAGAGGAACCTGCCTCATCTTGCTCCTAAAGGCCTTTTTCTCATCATTTTCCCTGGATCTCACGGTTCCTGTCATCTCTGTCGCTGTGACCCAAACAGCCACGAAAGCCAAACAGGACAACACCCTTCTCCGGCAAAGACCTGATGCTGCAGGAGCAGCTCTGCTCTGGTGGGAAAGGAGGAGATGTGGAAGGCAGAGGATGAAATCTCCTCCCAGGGCCAACAGGCATTAATGAGTAATTGCTAATTAGGAACTACCGTAGCGCCTCTGGCAGTAGCTGCTCTGGCAAGAGTGGAGCAGGTACCAGCTGGATCCATGGTGCCGTCCTTGGGGACATACAGTGTGCCGTACAGGTCATTGACGTTCATCAGCGGGTACAGGTCCTTGGTCTGCGACGGGGTCAGGACGTAGGACTCCACGCCATACACCTTCCCCAGCTGCCAACCGGACAGGAAAACCGGGAGCTCAAGCAGGAGACCTCCACGATGTGCTTGTCTCCCCAGGGACTGCCCCAAGGCATGCCCAAAATCCAGCATGGGGAGGGATGGTCTGTACAGGTTTCAGGGAATATGGTCCCATGTTCCCATACAAGCTGCCTGTGCAGCTGGAAAAATGATGCTACCGCTACCTGAAAGGGCAAAAATCCACGATTGGATTTAATTTTGACTGCTTTGCCAGCATTTTGCCTGATTTCAGTAGCCTTACAGAAGCCAGGAAGCCGCCCTGAAAGCAAAATCCAAGGCCACTTGCGATTCTCCAGGTGGGAAGAGACAGGGAGGGACGGGCCATTATTCAGAGATCTCAGGGGCTCTGCAGCCCTGGGACCCCCAGTGCTGTTCCCATGGGCAGGAGACAGCCACCACCTCCTGCAGCCCACCCAGCCTGGGGACACCTCAGGGGGCTTCTCCCTACCGACATGAGCCTCTTGTACTCGTCGAGGCGTTGCTTGTTGGAGGCGATGAAGAGCCCTCCGTTCTCCACCCAACCTGTGTGCAGCCCCGTCTCGGCCGGCAGCTCCTGGCTGACCACGTCCCGTGTGTGCGCCAGCAGCTCCACCTCCACATCGCTGGGACGCAGCTGCCACAGCAAACCTGGAGACAGAGCCCACGGGTGGGACAGGGGCTTTGCCACCCCTCTGTCACCTGAAGTGGGGTGCAGAGGGACGCCCCGCCGTCCCACGCGTGGTGTGTGTCACCCTGCTGGGGTTCTTGCTCCATCTCGTGGTGACGTGGGAGTGCTAAAAATCAGCGATTTCTATTTTCCTTGGGCATTAAATGAATAGAGAGTTTATGGAGTAGGCTACCCCAAAAGAGACAAGACCCAAAAAAAAGCATATTGAATTAACCTTTTCCAGCTCCCTCCTCCTTTCAAAAGAAAATTAGCTTAAAGACAAAAAAAAAAAGTGTGAAAATAAACTATTTCCTTTTCCAATGGCCATATAAAACTTTTAAAAAAAGAAAATTTAGGGGATGTTTTCTTAACAAAAAGTTATGCTAAAAGGAAAGGAAAAAGCACAAACCCTGCAATTCTCCACATTTCAGGCCAAAACTCTCTGACACATCCAGAACCAGGGTGTGCAATGGGTCCACTCCACGAACAGCAGCACATCCCAAACGGCTGTTTGGGATCCTCAGCATCCTCGCGCCCGCTGCCACCCTCACCCCAGGGAGCGCCCATGCAGTGCCCACCGCCTCACCAGCCGTGTGCCACGTGGTGCCGGAGGTCAGACGGTCCCTCTCCAGCAGCACCACGCTGGTGACGCCCAGCTTGGCCAAGTGGTAGGTGGTCTGGCAGCCCAGGCTGCCCCCGCCGACCACCACCACCTCAGCCGATGGTGGCAGGGGCTGGCTGGGCTCCCCGCTCCTGGAGCCTTCCTCCTTCAGCGTCTTCTGGTACGGGACACTCTTCGTCGTCGTGGGGCCCGTCGCGCTGCTGAAGGGCTGGAGGCTTCTCCAGGGGGTTGGCAGGAGGCGAGGGGCGGCCGCCCGCAAGGCACAGCTCACGAAGGACATCTCTACCTGCAAATCCCCAAACCACCACGCTGGCACAGGCAGGGGATACCCAGCCAGCCTGTTTTGGTGGCCACTGCACCTCTGGGTGCTGCGCAAGGGGCTGACAGCTCGGGGTGGCTGGAGCGAGCCCCGGGGCACGGCCCTAAGTGGGCTACTGGGACCCTCTTCCAGCAGGGAAACGGGATCTGCTGCACACGTGGCTACCACACACCCTTTGGAGGGGCGCTGCTTAAAAAGGGGGCTTGGAAACACACAGCACAACGTCCGTGCTCGCTCACGCCCAGAGAAACCACTTTTTTTTTTTTTTCCACCCCTCCCTTGCATTCAGGAGCTGTTTGGCCACAATGAAGGCAGAAGGTTTGCTCCCTATCAGAGGTGAACAGTGCAATGGCTGCTGGTGGGGGACGGGGACAGATCCTGCCAGCAGACACCCCAACCCCTGCACCCAGCACTCCTGGCCAAGGACGTGGCTCGGGGTTTGCTCCGGGTGTGTGGTTTTTGGGTGTGCAAGCAGTGGGGGTCTTGCAGCCCAGCACCAACCCCCTCCCACGCAAGTCAATGGCCAGGGGCTGCCGCGGAGCTCACCCCACCAAGACCCCTTGCTGGTTGCCACGCGGCCTCCGCCGTCCCCCCGCAGCCCGGCAAAGCCGCCAACTCCCGCTCGGGAAATCCCGCGACACTCGCAGGACTTTCTCGGACGGCCCACGGCGGGTTCCCACCGCCTGCAGCCGTCACTCGCCACGCTCCGCTCACCGGTGACGCTCGATCCGGGCGGGCTTTCCCTGCCGCGATGGCCGTGGGGCCTCTGCCTTCCTCCGATGCTCTCCTCCTCCTCTTCCGTGCGCGGTCGTCCCTTCGGCCCCCGCTGCAAAAAACATTAACCAGCACCAGAGGCGAGCGGAGCCAGCCCAGGCAACTGGGAAATCGGGGCTTATGTCCCTCTTACCCCTTCTCGTGGCTCCGCCGCTTTTCGACAGAGAAGAAAAGTCAGGCAGAGCAGAAAAATTGGAAATGGGGAGGAAAACACTGCTTTTTTCTCCCCGGCTCGGTGCCCGGCAGAGAACAAACAGCCCAGCTGGGGCCAGCGGGGACTCGCAGCCTCCCAGGCTCGCTCAGCGCTGGAGCCGTCAGCTGGATGCCAGCGAGCAAACACAGTGAGGAAAGGCACCATCTGACCCTCCCGCTGCAGTTCCCAGCAGAATTAAAATAAATTTACGCATTTCCAAAGCCAGACTCGACAGCTCAAAGCAAAGGTGGGAACACCAAAAAAAAAATTTAATTTAGAAGGGGCAGGAAAATAAATGCTTGCTTTAGATCTCCCAGCCTGAAGGTTTATTGTTCCTCCTGCCCTTACCCCTGAAATTAGGGCCTGTTTGGGCAGGACACGCAGGCACGCACGCTCTTTAAAGGCGGCTCTGAAGGGGCCGATGCAGATATCTCAGAGGAGCAGAGGCTGGGGTGGGGCCGGGGTTTGGGGGATGGCTGGTGGGGCGGGGGTCCGAGCAGCATTGTGGTCCCTGCGGTGTCCCCCCGGGCAGCACCGCCTGCCCCTGGAGCCCCGAGCAGCGCAGGTATGGTGTTTCGGGGGGCTTTTAGCATTGAACAGCATGGTGACCCTGGGAAGTGCCCCCCGCTGCTCCCCAGCGCCCCGTGCCTCTGCGCTGAACGCACTGCAGTACCCAGTCTGCAGGCAAATTCCCCCAGTTTGGGATGGGTTTGAATAGAAGCGGAGGGATTTGCTTGTCCCAGCCTTAGCCCCCGTCTCGGGCAGCATTTCTCTCCTTCTCCCAAAGATAAAACCAGTTTCTAAGTTTTAAAGGGAGAGTCCCAGTTCCTGCAGACTTCTCCATGGGCTAATTGCTCAAAATAACCACAGAGATGCAAACAAGTCTAAACTCCTGTTTGCAGTGGGGTGTTTCTGTTTGACGGGCCACGGCCATTCCATCAGCATGTACTAATTATAAAAACGACCTTTGGGTTAGACCAGACCTAAGACAATACAAGCCTGAATATGCGCTCAGCAGCCCCAGCCGTTCACCAAGCTCGGGACAGAGAGCAGAGAACGCGTCGGGGACTCCAGTCCCTCCCAGCCCTGGGTCCCGATGCGGCTCCAGAGCCGGAATGCGGGTGGTGATTTTTACTGATGGTCAGTCCAGTGTAGAGGGACCCTAAATCAGTTCAGTCTTTTCCCTATAATTCTTGGATTAATCCTAAAATAAGGATTGTGTGCAGTGTGTGTGCCAGCTGGAGTTTTCTAGGTCACAGAAGACGTTGTGGCTAACGCAGGAGCGAACAAGCCAGGCGTGCTGCAAAACTGCGGCTGAGCATCGTGTGCACCAGGCTGCCAGTCTGTGCCATCATCATCCCCATCACCAGAGCCCGCACCAGTGTGAAGAGCTGGCTCCGCTCTCCCCTGCACTGCCCTCTGAATTTGTTCTTGGGAAAGCGTTACCAGTATGCGACCCCGAATTGAAGGAAAGCAGGCTGGATCCCGCACTGTCCCTCTGGGCAGAGCTTTTCTGCTCTCAGCAACCCCCTGCCTCAGTTTCCCCATGCTGATTGCACACCAGTTTGGATCCTGGTGTTGGGCTCCACTGAGCTGGGTGGCACAGGAGCTTGCACCCAGCCATGGACCACCTGAAGTGGCAGAGGGAGGTGGCCACATGCTGGCCGGCCACAGGCCATCGTGATCATGGGGCGTGCTCACGGCCTGGCCACAGGGACAGGTCAGGGTGGCCACCACGCTCCGTGGCACAGAGCAGACCCGCTGTTTGCAGAGGACAGCCAGCAAACGCGACCAACCCCCAGCGCTGTGTTTGCTCAGAGCAGAGCCCTGGCAAGCCCAGCTGATGTGGGAGATTATGTCAGCAGCTGCTCTTGCTGGGGAAAAAATAACGAGAAAGAAAGAAAACCTGTGTCTGGTGCATCCCCCCTCCCAGGATAAGCCAGGGTCCGTGCAGGGCTGGAGCCAGCTGTGCTGGTCGTGGCTGGAGATTTATTTTCCTGTTATTCCCCCTGGGAATGCTGCTCCTGGTCTGGTTACAGCACCTGGCCGTGGCTGGGCACCGCGAATCAATGCCCCGTTTATCCCCAAGGCGTCAGCCCTCACATCGGTGCAAACCCTGGGGGGTTTGGCTGTGGCGCTGAACGAAGCCGGCTGTGGAGGCACCCACCCGGCTGAGGCTCCAGCCGCCCACCCGAGGAGCCAGCCCCTGGCCTGGCCGGGACGTCCCCAGAGCCACGACCTTGCACAGATACAGATTTTTGCCTTTACCTGCTCTCGCAGCCATCAGTTTTGTTCCAGGCTCTAGTGCTGCATTTTTGCAGCCCAGCTGTGCCGTGGGCATCTGACGGCAATGCCCGATCCACGCAGGGCTGGGACGATGCTCATCGCTGGCAGGAGACCACCCAGGTACCAAAACCTGGTATTTCATACATGGTACATGCTGGAGAGCTTCCCTGGGACTGAACAGCAATGACAGACAAAGGATTTATCCCAGGCAGGGGTCCCCACCTCAGCCAACACTAAATACCTGGCCGAGCAGCATCTTTCCAAATCAGCACCCAAAAGTCAGTGCCCAGCTCACGTCCTGCTTCTCTGAGTGAAACGCCTCAGCTCCTTCCTACAGCCCCTTTCCGCTCACCCTGTGAAAGCCGAAGTGAGGAGAAAGCACTGGGGACTCCAAGAGCAGAAAAAAAAAATTGGTATAATTAACTAAATGACACGGCAGCTCACAGGGGCATCTTGCGTCCCTGTGCTTTGGGGTGAAACCTCCAGCAACGCCCCAGGTATTTCAGAAGCACCTGTACAATTTATTTATCGCTCTGGAAAACGCTGCTGCACGCAGAGCCGAGCGGGATTCTGGAATATGATATGCGGGAGTGACTAAAAGCCGTGGAAAATCACACCACTTCTCCCACCCGGCAGCGGTTCAGCTGGGGCAGGGAGAGGAGCCCCAGGAGTGCGGGACAACTGCACAGGAGGCAGCTGCTCCCGGAACAAGGAGAAGGAACTCACTGCAAAGAGCCTGGCACCGTGGGAAGGATTCCCTCTGAGGTTTGGAAGGGGTACGGATGCTTAGGGCGCACGGCAGCAATGGGAAAGGATCCGTTCCCATCAGCAGGCGTCTCCCCGGGACTGGTCAAGCCGCCGCTCCGGCCCCAGCGCAGCCAAGGGAGCTTTGGTGACAAGAAACCTGACACAAGCCCCAGCCCTATGGCACAGCAAAAATCATGGCTGGGGAAAAAAAAAAAAAAAAAAAAAATCTTATCAGCAAAATTACACTTTTTTTATTTTTTCCTTGTGGAATTTACTTTGATGTATTGTAACTTAAAAAGGTCTGGAAAAACCACATGCAAAAGGGTTTCTAAGTAGCAGCTAAAATTTCTATTCCAGCATTACAAGCTATTCCAAATGATTTCCAAATTCCCAGCTACAAACTAATCCATAAACAAACAGTTTCATCTTCAAACCCCCTCCACCCTACCCCAGTTAGTGCAGTGCAAAGGAAAAACCCAAGGAATTTACATATTATTTTCCAACGTATCCCATCGTAATTTTGGAGGATCTGCGATGAACTAAAATATATATACAATTTTCTCGCCATCATAAAAAAACATTTCCCTTCTTATTCACAGATATATATTGTGGCAAATGGCTGAATAATTACTTACAAACAAAACAATCTTTTTAACAAGTTTCTTACAACAGTAAACACGAGAGGGAGAGCTCTCCGGGGAGAAGGGGGATTTGGCAGGGCTGGAGGGGAGCGCGGGCAGCGGCGGAGGCCGGGGGTCCCTTTGGGGCGTAAAGGAGCGACGGTGCCACGGTCCCCGTGCTCCTCCAGCCAGGATGCCCTCGCCGCCCTATGCCATCAGCCGTGTCAAACAGGAGGGTCGCGTAAGGCTTTAGGGTCTGAGGCATAACACGAGCTTGTCTCAGGTGTGTGCGTGCGTCTCACCCCCCAAATACACCCTCAGCTCTGCAGCCACAGGAATCGACCCCCCCTCAAGGCTGCCCTTACGGCTCCTCCGGCAAATGGGACCCTCTGAGCGGATCCTGCGCTGAGCACCCAGGGGCTGGCTGGGAGAGATTAGCACCAAACAGTACCTTGGGAGAGCCCTGAGTCCCCGTCACCTCGCGGAGCACGACCCTCGCTGGGCACCCACCCCGCTCCCCCCGCAGCACTGAGCTCCAGGAGCAACGGGCAGCCAAGTGGGCAGCTCTGGGCTTGTCACTGACCAACATTTCATTTCCAAGTTAACCTTTCCCTCTTCCTTGAGAGCCCCAAACACTCCCATCTAACATCCCAAGCAGCACTCACCCACACAACGCCAGCGTTTCCCTGACCTGCGCCAGCGCGATGCCAAGAGCCCGTGCCAGGAACGCGGTGCCCCACGGTCGGATCACCGTCAGCCCCAGGGCAACGTCAGGGCATGGAGGCACCAGCTCAAAATGCTACTGATTCAGAGAAGCTGGAGGGCATCTCCTTGGGATCTGGCATTGGATAGAGGAAAGATGTTCCCCATCACACATATTTGTTCGTATACGCACTTGGAAGGAATTCCAGAGGTGGAGAGCAAAGCCGGTGCCCGGCAGAAGATGATGGCTGGGATTTCCACCCGGTAGCTCTGCCTACCAACCACGGGGCTGCCCTTTGGAAAGAGCAGACTCGGTCAGACGGTGCCACGGACACAGCGGCAACGCCAAGACAGACGGACCTTTACTCAACAGCAGCAACGGTAACAGCCCCTCAAGAGAGGGGGCAATGCTCACAGCCCCCAAAAGTGCACTCAGCTGGGGAAGAAGAGATGCTTTTCACAACTTAGCAAAATAAATCAGGAGTTGATACCGTAGCCCTTGCTCAGGTGGGTTCACCTGTCACAGCTGCAAGAAAACTCAGCCTGGCTCAGGGGAGTCCTGCCCGCAGCAGGACCAAGCTGGGAGCGAAGGCAGGCCAGACCCACGGACGCCCGCTCCCGTCCACTTCTCTGTGTGTACCTGGCGCCGTGGTGTCCTCCGAAACCCTTGTGTGGCAAAGTTTCCAGTCCTGCAACGTGCCAAGACCTCCTGCTCACCAGTGGGACCCCGGGCTGCCCCCTCCGCCCGCAGCAAGGCTGGTGGGACTGAAGGTAGTTGTAAAGAAAATGGGCTTGGGATGCTAAAGCAGCTCTTTCCCCTCTTGTCTGCCCTGGAGGTCCACTTCCAGCCTACATCTGATGGTCAAAACGTGCTCTTGGTGTCGCAGCTGGCATCCTTCAGAGATGAGCAACAGCAGTTTCCTCCTCCCAGGTCAGGTGTCCCCGCTCTGTCCCCTCACCCCAGCGCAGTGCTGCCACATGGCTGCCAGGGAGACACCGAAATCCCAACCCGGGGAGCCCACCCAAGCAGCATGGCAGGGGGTCCACATCATCTCCTTGAGGCTGAGTCGCTCCCTCCCCTTAGAAACTCCCAAATTCTCACCCTGGCACACCCGGCCCCCAACCCAGGTGCAAACCTTCAGCCTCACCCTCCCACCACCATCACCAGGGTGGCTTTGAAAACACCTTTAGTAAAAGAGGTTTGGACCCCATCCTTCTGTGAGCACTGCACAGCGTCTCTCAGCTCTGTCCATGCCGGGGAGCGCGGCTTTCCTGGGACTCTTCTGCAGCTGCTGCACGAACGTTATCCCACAGACCATCAATCTTCTACACACGTAACAGGAGCGAGGCCGGCGGCGGCCCTGACGCGCACGCACACACACACTGTACAGAGGAACGGATTGCTAAAAAGTCTGCGAAGAGCAGTCCTGGGAGGCATCCGGCCGCGACTCACGGGGAGCCATAGGCGTCGGGACGAGTGTGCACGGTCTGCAGCGGCTCGCTCTGGGCGCTCGACGACATTCCAGCAGACATCCCTGCAGTCATTGCACCCCCTCCTCTTCCACGTACGTCGAGGGAAACCAGCCAACCTGTCAGGGAAGTGGAGAGGTGAGCTGAAGGGACCTCCTGTCCCATCCCTGGGACTGTTCCCGGTGAGCCATTTGCACGGTGCTGGATGCACCCGCATTCTGATGCACAGTGATGATGGTGGTGCCCACCATTACCCTAATTTGGGACAGAGCTAGCAAGCATACATTGCCTTGGACGCAATGTAGAAGACATCAGGGCATGAAGAACCTGTCCCCAGCACTACAAACTCTGTGGGACACCAGGCCAAGCCACCAGCCTGCTGCTTTTCCCTGGGATGCTGAGCCCTTCACCTGCAGAGCCACTCCTGCATAAATTCCCCACGTGCACGTTTAAGGAAGGGCAGATCCAAACATGGCCTGAGCCAGCGTGCCTGCCTGCCCACTGCGTGCTCCCATCTGCCTGCACGCACAGGGTGTCGCGCGTCACTGTGGTGACACAGCAGTGACACTCGTGAGAAGAATCCCACCCACGAGATGGAAAAGAGCAAGAGGGAGTGGGACATGTCCCCTGCCCCGTGTGTCTTGACCACAGGCTGAGCTCTGGCTGGGCAGATTGAGAGCAGGGAGGACCGCGCGGCAGAAATGGGATGGGACGTTAGCTGGATGCACTCACTCTTCCGTTGGTTTCACCCTTCCACCATCCCTGGTCCCCACCGATCCTGCTGTAGATCTTCACCACGTCGCCTTCTCGCAGCGAGAGCTCCCGCATGTCCCGCGCCGCGAAGTTGTATCGTGCCACCGCCGTCCCTATGACCCGTGGGGTGAACACTGCGAGGGGACAAAGCAGAGGGAATCGGGAGCTGCCCCACTGCGCAGGACCGGCCGAAGCCTGGAGAAAGCTTGGTGAGGTTCAACCTGGGTTTTCCACCATGGCACTGGCTCCCACTGCAACGCCATGACCCGGATCAGCTTGGATATTGGGGCTGGCCTCGTCCAAATTGCTCAGCCTCGCATGGACTAGGGCAGTTGGGGGGGAAAACTGGATTCTTGCTGGGCTTTAAACAGCTCTGTGGGCTTGGGAAGCCCCTCTGCTGACCAGGAGGGTCTGGGAGGGGCTTGGTGGGGATTGCTGGAGTGAGGGGCACTCCTGTGAGAAGGAGGCGAAAGAAAAGATTTTATGGGAATACATAGTCATTAACAACGAAATAATGGAAAAAAACGGACCCACCATCAACATCAGGTCTGGCTGCTGCACAGCTCCCAGCACCTGATGGGACCACCTTGTCAAAAAGATTTTACAAATCAACTTGTATTTAAACTACTTAAAAATTAAAGTTATTGGGATTGGATTCTCCTAGAGATGCTGAGGAACACCTGTATGTTTTGCCATGAGGAGGAAGAAAAAGCTGCAAACCTGGTATCCTCCCTGCTCCTGTCCCTGCCAGGGAGTAGCCAGGGCCCTTGCAAACTCGGTCCCATGACAGATCAAAATGTGCAAAACCACCCTGCAAACCCTAACGCCGACCACCAACTTGTGACAAGAAGCATGGCCCCACGGGCCGTCCCGGGACCCAGCCTCCACCAGCACCGACACGGCCCCAGCACCATGGATCTCCATCGTTTCAGGCAGGGGATGCTCGGGGGAGGCACGAGGGGGCAAAGGCAGGGGCAGCGCTCAGTTTTACTGCCCCAGTGTCTGGGCAGGGGGCAAGGAGGGCTGGAGAGTAACAGCGGGATGGATGGGATGGGCAGAGAAAGAAAAAAAAAAGCACCTTCTCTGAAGTTTGCAAAAAAAGAAGAAGAAAAAAAAAACGGAATAAAATTAAGCCCCCCACCCTGAAAGGACATCGTGTTTCAGTGAAGCTGCCCTTTTTGCCCCAGGAGTTTTGATGATTAATTTCAATTTTAAAAGTTTGCAAACCAAGGTTGAACTGAGTGTGAGGAAAAGCTTTGCCCAGGTTTTCAGCTTTCGAGATGGAAAGAGATGAGGATGGTGATGAAGATGGTCCAGACACAATGTGCAATCACTGGAGGGCTCGTCCACCCTCGCCAAGCAGGAGAACGGAGCGAGAATCACGGCAGCTTTCAACTCTTTCATCAGGAGCGTGCTCAGAGCCCATTGCTGCACAAATTACTTTCTCCAATACTATGCAGTTAAAGGATCCCAAATTCCCAGAATTATGTTCTAATACCTTGAAAAGTTAAATGTTCTTCCCAAACACGGCACCAAGGAAAGCACATGTGGCTCTGCCGATGATTTCCCCTGTCCAGCGTAAAGAAAATACTGAACGGTGTAAGCTTAAATGGGAAGAAATGAACTGGCACAATTTTGCTCTGATCCCTGCCAAACAGGGAGGGAGACACCAGCCTGCAAAGCATTTAATCAATGGGGTTCAAAGGCCAGAGCACCACTGCCCTCTCCGCAGGGAGTCCAAGCTCCAAAACAGATCTGGCAGCGCAGGTCCCCCCCCGCCTCCTCAGCAAGGGGCTCCTGAGCACCCTCAGACACCAGAGCTCAAAAACTGCCAGACGTGGAGATGTTCTCCTTGTACAGCGAGGAGAAATGGTCTGGAAGACGGTGTGATGCCAATGCTCGTTCGGTGAAACACACGGGATAAGCAGGTCGAGCTTGAAGTACATCATGAGATCCCAATGCGCTAGATTCACTTTTTCCTTAATTTTAGCCCCTTTCTCAAATCAGTGACAACTCCATCTCCTCCCTGCCTTGATTTTGGGGAGATGGTGGAGTGTGTTTTGCTTCCAGCCAAGCCTTGCTTAATTAACTTATTTCCAGGCTCTGCCCCAGGGCAGCACTGGGGACCCTCTGAACTGGTGATGGAGGGACAGTGGGGACCCCACAGGTCCCGCTGGCGATGGCTTTCAAGCTGGGGATGCTGCAGCCTGGGGAAGGCAGCCGGTCTCTCCGGCGGGGAGAGGCACTGGTACCTGACCAGAAGGGACTGGAGGAGCTCTGAGAAGAAAAGTTGAGGCCCTGAGGACTGAGAAAAGAAAAGTTGTAGGAAGCGCAGGAGGCTGCAAAGAGGTTAGAGAGAAACAGAAAGAGGCAAAACACGCATTAAAAAGGAAATTAAAAAAATATAATGCACAGTGCTTTAAAAGGCGACGGAGCAATACAGGGCAAAGCATGCAGAAGGTCTTGCGCGGGGGCTTGGAGCTGGGACAGCCAGTGGTGGGTCTGGTCGCAGCCCCACAGCCAGTGTGGGGGCTCAAAAATCATCCTAGGATTGCATTTTATGCAAAAACTTTTTCAAACTATCTTGCTTTGGTATTCTTTTTAAAATATACCACGAAAAAAGTTAAAAGTTTTAAAAATTCATTTTCCCCCACAAAGTAGTTATTGCTGCACTCAGGCTTTTAGACAAAATGAAGCATTTTGCACTAATGTACATTTTTCTTTCCATTTGTTTTGATTGTTTAACTTATTTCTTTTTTTATTTTGGGCACAGACTTACCATTTCTCCCACCATCTCCATTAAAGGAGCCCCACTGGGATTCAAACCCTCACAAGTGATTCTGGAACTGGATCCATTAAAACACACGCACAAACTCTCGCGTGGGCAAGTAATCCAGGACACATCCCACTAACAGAGCATTGCATCTCCACTCGCTACCCCTGCAGCTCCTCTCCCGGCAGGACCAGGGGGTGGCAAACCACCCCCGAGCACAGGGTGCAAAACCGTAGGAGGGAAACCGGCCTCCCCCAGCAAAAGCTCTCCCTGGGAGCCTGCGGTTCCCACCACCTCCTGCAAAACCCATCCTCAAAATGCCACCAGCCCAGCAGGAGACTTGTTTGCAAATGGCGGGGCTCAAGCCCTACAGCAAAGCTGTAAATCCCTTCGTCCAGACGATGCTCCTACGCCTTGCTGAAAGGGTGAGATTTCCCATCACAAGTTTAATGGTGTCCACGTGTGTGGCTGAGCCGGGTTTTACCTGGAGAGCGGGTGAAGGTCCTGGAGGTAGAGCGCTCCCGAGATTTATAGGGATATTTCAGCGTTGTGTCCAGCTGCTTGAAGCTCTCCTTCAGCGAGTGGCTCTGGTAGTACTCAACCAGCTCCTGGGGAGGACGGAGAGGCACCCGGTTGTCTACACCATCCTCTGCGTGAGCATCCTTCTGCGCACACAAAGGGGCTACAAAAACCTACCAGCAAGCTTTCAAACTTCTTGGCTTCCGTGATGTGAATCCAGTTGTCCTTCTCCACCACCTTGATGTGCTTCACCTCCTCGTTGAACCTGCAAACGGCAGCAAAGGCACTCAAAAAAACCGCGTGCTCCAGCCCCGTTTCGCCTTCCACATGTGAGTAATACTAAATTACTGAATTAAGTATTACTCACTTAATACTGATGGCAAAGCGCTCGGCCTCGGCCGGCCGCTCCCGGATCAGGTAGGTGCCGCTGACGTGGGACTTGAGCAGGTTGTCTGTCTGCTGCCGCTCCATGTTCCCTGCAAACCTGAGCCCGGGGGTTAACTGATTAAATTAATTAACTAAAAATTGAGGCATAATAGTCATGTTTTAGACAAAAAGATAGATTCGGCAAGCAGAGAAATGGGTCTCATCCAAAACTTCATGAGCAGAAAGGGAAGCGCCCAGAGACTCCCAAGGAGCTGCTCAGCCACTGAATGGAGAGGATGAGCGATGCAGAGTACAACCCCCCCCTGTGGGGGGTATCTTACACCTAGGAAATCCCACTAACTGGGAATTGATCCCCAGGTAAATGAGGCTTCAGTGAGAGCTGGGGAGTGGGGATAATTCAGACTCATGAATTTGCAAACCTGGCTGGAGCTGGAAGGAAGGAGCAGGAGGCAAGCCAAGCGCAACTCCTCCTGCCAAGGCAGGAATTGCTTCCTTCCTCCCAAAATGGTTTTCTGGGTGCAGAAAACACATAAAATGGGAAGAGAAACCAGCACCTCTCCTTTTGCCTCCGACCCTCTCCATCAGTGAAGAAATCCCCTCTGATGCTGCACGGGCTGCACCAAGTTTCAACACCTGAGCATCACTGCAGCAGCTGCCCCGTGGCCGAGGGGAAGGTGGATGCAAAGCATTGCCAATCTGCATTCATAATTCCTTATTAGAGTGGATTCCTGACAAAGTAACAATTAAAAGGCAAGGTCGATATATCTTTATGGCCAGCATCCGGCGCGCTGCCCAGGACTCACCATGGGTACGCCGTGTAGTCTATCTCCCGCGAGGGCGGCCGGCTGTTGGGAGGCTGCAAAGAGAGCACTGCTGATTACTGCGGAGCCAGCGTCTCACCAGGCCATAGATCACGGGCAAGATGCTCCTCTCCACAGGAGGGTTTTCGTCTGCCAAGCCGTTTCGGAATTACCAGCGGCGGAGGGCAGTGTTGTAGCTGAGCACTTCTCTCTCAGCCTCCCAGCTGTGATGAGCGTGCTGCACTTTTTCATTTACCTGAGCGTTTTTTAATTGGGAAGCAGCTGACAGCTGCACCCCAAAAGTGCAGTTTTTCTGCACTGTGACTGATCTCAAGTGCTGTGCTCCTGAGTCAGACTGGCAGAGACGGAATGGGGTCTGGACCTGGTCAGGCCAACCCCAACCTTGGGAACAGGGCTGAGACCAACCCGACCATGGGATGACGGACCCACTTCCTCGGTAATTTGGCCACTGTAAAAGGCCTCATTCAAGGTCCAGGGACTTACTGGAAGGTCTCAAGGAAAAGGCTGGGAAGAGCAGCACGCATTGCCAGAGCACCACCTCCCATGACAGCCCCCAGCGCCCGCCCCGATCTCCTTTTTGGCACTTACCCTTGCATCAACGGGGCAGGGCTTTACCGACGAGCTGGGAAAATAACCCGACTTCTTCGTCTGCAGCAACCGGCCCTGCAAAGCCAAGCCGGCTGTCAGCCTGGGATGCGCACGGGGGAGCAATGTTTTTGCTCTGCAGGGACAGAGGTGGTCCCCGCTGCAGCTCCCGGGCTCCAAACCACCTTGCAGACCCCCCAGATCCAGAGCCCCAGCTCCAAGAAAGCCCACAAATAAAAGAGATGATGCAGAAGTCACTGGTTTAAAACTTTCCAGGAATTTCCCGAGGAGAATCGCTCTCACCTCCCACCACGGCGAGTCGGGGTCCCCTCTCAGCAGCTCAATCACGTCCCCAATTTGAAACGTCAGCACCGGCTTCCCGGGAGGGGCTGGGTTTCCATGGTAATTCTGAACCGCCACCATTTTAGGACCTGGAACAGATGCAAACCAGTTTCATCACCTAGACCCTGTTAACAAGAAGTAAAACAACACCACCCGCCCTGAAGCCTGTGAACTACAAATCTGATGGCACCCACAGGCAGGATTTGGGGGCAGAAAGCATGAAAGCAAAAAGGGAAGAGTGTCCGCAGAGAATGGTCTTGGCTCCTGCAGTTACATGGATGGCTGAGTTCACTGAGCAAAAATAAACCCATGAAGGACTGAGCCAAGCCAAAGCTCCGACTCCCAGCCCTGAACCTGGACTTGAACCTCGCCGTGGCAGACCGGCTCTCGTTAGGCGATGCCCGGGCAGCACCAAACCCTGCCGGGTTCAGCAGCGACGCCCGCGATTGCCAAAGGGAGCAGCGAACACTCGGCTTCCACTGAATTTCAGCTGGACCCGCGACCCAAACGCCCCTTCAGCTCGCAGTCAAAGTCCAGTTGTCTCGCTAACAACTGCACATTAAATAAGCTTCCCCAGCTGCACTGAAACCACAGTGTTTGTCTTCAAAATGCTTTCCCACCTCTGCCTCTCCCTGCCCAGCAAGAGCACTCTGTACTTTCTTTTTTTAATCACCAATTTGATTCAGGTTTCTTTTTGCCAGGCTTGGCTTAAAAAACAGAAAAAGCACAAAAACAAATTGTTCCTTCTCCTTTGAGCCAGAGCACAGGCAGGGCAGGCCCAGCACTCTGTCTAGGCTGGTTTTAAGCAAAGGAAAAAAAAAAAAAAATTATGGCAACCATCATGACTAATGGCCCCATCAGAGCCTGGAGCTGCACATCAGACAGGTGCCAGTAGGAAGATGCTCCCCATCACCAGCAAGCCTCCCTGCCAGGACACGTTTGGTCTGCTTTGAAGGATGATTGGCACAAGGAAATTTCCAAAAGAAACCAAAAGGAAACGACGTGCTGCTGATGGCTGCAGCAGGTGAGGGCTGAGCCCAGGGACGAGCCAGGTTTTCTCACAGGAGACCCAGCCTGCTGCTTTGGGGAGCAGGGAGGGGAGAGACCTGGGCACCCATCGCTTGCTGTGAGGGCGGCACAGGACCCTTCTGCAGCTACCAATGCTCCTTTCTGGTTTCGGAAGGAGCTTCTCCCTCCCAGATGCTCAGTGTTAGGGATGCCTGCAGCCACAATCAAGATGCTGTCTCTGTCTCTACTTGCCCTCCTGCAATACAACCATGCCCTTACCAGGTCCAGCGCTCAGGGAATCCTGCAAAGAGAGAAGAAAAAGTCTCCATGAGGACGCTGCCGTCTAGGCTCCCTGCACGAGCACCTGCCTGGCGTCACTAGGACAAGAAACCCCCTCCTGAAACCTTGCTGGGACGCAGTGCTCGCCCCCCAAGGCCACAGTGCCACCCAGACTGGGCCAGTTTTAGGCTGGAGGAGAGGCCATCAGTCTCCAGTCCTACCCCCCAGGTTACTGGGAACCCCTTGCCGGACCAGGCAAGGATACAGGCTCTGCCCAAGGCAGAGGCGGATGCAGGAAAAGAGCCATCAGACAACGTACCTGGTCTGCTGAAGAACCTGCAGAAGAAATGTTGAAATAAGTGGTTAATTTAACAGGCAACAAACTCCATTTTCTGCTTCTCTTGATTCCATATGTATCAATAAAGAGGCATCAGTGCCTGAACTTGACAGAGGCTGAGGTCACTCAAATCATCACTGCCCTGGGTGGGCGAGACCCAGGGAGAGACCAGAGCCTGACAGGGACATTTTCTCACTTGCACAAAGTTCTGCACTTTTGTTTCTTCCTCCCTCCGCTCCCCAAGCCCATGCCATGACAGTCACCTGCACTGAGTAGGGCCAGGGCTCTGACCCAGGTGAGCAGGGGCGAGTCACAGCTTTGCCCAATTTAGACCAAGGACACAGATTTTTGCAGCACTGTAGGGCATTCAGGATCCAGAGATGAGGCCTCTCCTCACCAGAAATGGGATTCCTGGCCCAGACCTTCCTTCTTTCACTAACCAACATCATCTGATGAAGAATTCATCACCTCAATTAAATGCTCTCCCAGCACAAGGGCTGTGTGCATCCCACCTAGCACAGAGCTGCTGCGATCCTCTGGTTTTTAAACCACCAGCCGTTGTGGACAACAGCCCTGGGAGGCGGGTGGGAGCGTACTCAGATCCTGTTATGCATTAACTTCAGTGCTTTACAGAGGGAATCTCTCAGATCACTCCCACTCAGCTGCTAGCGATGTGAAATAACTCACCCATCTTGCAGGGAGGAATGATCTCCAAGCACTCCTTATGAGCACCGGCTCCACACTTAGGGCAAAGATAGCCCTGGTAGAAGGTTCCTCTGTGCAAAAAAAGAAGTCAGAAAGTCCTAATTCAGCCTCAGCTTTGAGATTTTCTTTCTGTGTTTCAGTGCAGAAGCAGAAAAGCTGGAAGGGTGTTGCTCACCTCAGGAACATCCTGCAGGCTTTGCAGTTGGTTGTCTTTTCAAAGGTGTACATCTGGAAGTTATGGTGATTTGCATTGGCTTTCTCTGGCTTTATGTTGGACCTAAGGGAAAGGACCGGGGGGTTATCAACCCATCCCTACGGCCACGCTGCGCTCATGGCCTGTCACGGCAGCTGCTGTTTGCGTTTCAGTCAAAGTCTGGAAACCAGACAGATAAGAAATCAAGTGCAAAAGCAGACTTGGGGAGGATTTTGCCCATCACCGTCCCCAAGGACAACATTCATGGATTTGGCCCTTGCCCAAGTCAATTGATAATGGGGCCAAGCCCTGCTCTGACCAGGTCCAGCTCCCCACAGCAGCGGCCCTTCTCCTGCAAGGCCTTCCTCCAGCCCCAGCTCAGTGCTTCACACACCCATGCTGTGGTGCAGGTGCTCACGGGAGAGGATTTCATGCTCCCTTTGCACAGGGGCCCATCCAGCAAGCCCACGAGAGCTTCGCCATCACAGGCTTTGCTTTATCAGAGCTGGTTTCCAGTGACCTGCTGGTCCAAGACACCGTCCCCACCCTGTGCTTGGCAACTGCTCATGCTCACATTGCCATTTCGAACTGCTCCATCCACTTCCTCTTCATCTCCTCCGTCTTGCAGAAGAACTGGAAGCCCTGCTTCCCCTGCAGGTGAATTAGGTAGAAGCCGTACGACCACTGCAAGAGAAAAGGAGAGAGCTCGTTGGACAGCTGGGCTCCCAGCGCCTGAGCAGCAAAATGCGCTGCGCTTTTATTTGGACATCTTAATAACTGCTCCCAGCGCCTGCCCCTTCTGAAGGGCCGCTGAACCTTCGCAAAGGTAATGGAAGGGAAGGAGGAAGAGCCGCTCCGTGTTTCCCTAACACATCACAACTAATGATGCCTGAACCAGCTTGGCACTGGGCACCAGGGCCAAATCAGACTTTATGGTGGCAGATGAGAGAACCCAGATTTTCTGCTCCAGTGGATCCTCCCCAGCCATTATCTCTCTCTCCCCGACAGCCCAGGAGGAACATCTGACCTGCCCGCTGCACATATGCTCTGCCTTCCTCATTACCACACAGAAAAACATGAGAGAAAATTGTGTGCTTTGCTTACCATTTTTCCATGAGACTAGAAAGCATGGGAGAGCAAAGTGGAAATATATTTCATTAAAACACAAAGCTAGTAGCATTTCTTCAGCACCCAAGTGGCAAAATTGGCTATTCTTACCCAAACATCACACATCCCATCTGGATTAAGCTAATGGGTCTCTGCTAACCCGAGAGCTGGGAGGTTTTCCTCCGTGGCTGCAGACTAAGCCCCAGACTACCGACAAAATGACGTTCCTGCAGTGGCAACAGTGCTTCCAGTGCCGATTTTGGCAGGCTGGCCGGCAACGCTCATGCTGCCTTTCCAGGCTCCGCCACCCCACAACTTGTGGGAGCGAGAGCATCCGGACGGACCTTCCCTCCCGCCTTCCTCTCCGCCCCATCTGATGGTTGCTCCCTGCCAATCCCTTGCTGCCGGCAGGCCAGAAAGCAGGGAGCAGCTTCCTCTCTCCTAACTTCAGTCATTCCAGCTTCTTCAGGGCTGTTTTGTAAGCACGGAGGTCAAGGATCAAGCCCAGCCCCACATTAAATAAACATCTCCCAGCTCTTTGTAAGACTGCCCTGAAAGCTGAGCGTTTATTTTCCAGCTTTTTGCAAGCTCTGTTTCTATTTTAGAAGGCTAATGGGAACGTTCTACCCAAGGACTGGCCCAAACAACTCCAAAATGCAGAGCTAATCCCCGGTCCACCTACCTTCTTAATGTCCTTGTTATTCATAGGGTCATCAGTCATCTTGTGGAAGAGCAGCTCAATAATTTCTTTCAGCTCATAATTGTATCCTTTCCTTTTGCAGACGATCACCACTTTATCAAACAAAAATAAATACCTGCCCAAAGCAAGCAGAAAAACAAGCAACCCAGTCAAACATCTCATTAAGGTCCCCATTCAAGGGGAGGTGTTTGGAAAGCTCAGCGGAGCTTCCCAGCCAGCACAGCTCCATGCTCTAACTGGGATATAATTTCACATTGATGGTGATTTCTGTCAGCTGAAGTCTAGGCAATCACAGAACAAATGGGCACAATGGGAATCGCCAAAAGCGCATTTAATTTGGGAAAAATTCTGAGCGCCGTTGCTCACTCACCTGTCCTGCTTGGTGTGGTTGACTATGGAGCGGACCTTCAGCTCGCCATCGATCTTCGGCCTCCCAAACTCCTCCAGCTTCACTTGCTGCAGAAAGCAAAGCAGGGCTGAGCAAGGTTCGAGATCCAGAAAGCAAAATCCCACTAAGCAAGCTGTTTTCCAGGGGTGGCTACAAAACCAGAACCGAGGCTACTGCAGTTTGGTTCCCATCCTGAACCAAGAGTGGAGATTTTGGGGAGGCTGGAACCCAACCCAAGGGTTTGGGCACTTTGCCTTTCAGCTCAAAAGCCCCTGAAAATGTCGCTTGGCGCAGCACAGCTGCTGAGCCACGGGAGTCAATCCCCTTGCGTAGCTCTTACAGGGAAAAAAAAATATTGTGAAGCATCACCCCTGGTCAAAAAAATAAACATTTCACACAGCTGTGTGTACAGTCTGTAGTTATCTCATTGCCGTGCCATGCGGGCTCTGTATACACAACACCAACCACTCCACAATGTCCCGCCCCGTGCAAGGAAAGGAAACACAGAGCAGAATGTGCGTGGGATGGATCTGCAGAGAGGAGCGACTGTCTTTGCTAACAGCCCGTCTCCCACGTGTCAAGCTCGCTCTCTGGCTGCTGCCAGGAGGAGAAGCGGCTGCTTTGTGCCCCCATTTACATTCCCATTTTTACGGAGCATGACGTCCGATTGTTCACACAGATCGGGATTATCATGATGGCTTCAATCAAAACCTGTGAGCTGCAACGGCCCACGGCCCACTGGAGAATTTTTGCAGGTTTCTCTTGAAAATTAAGGATATTGTCTCCATCTGTTAAATAACCATCAATTAAAAGTTCATTGTTTTCAAATAAAGTCACAGCTCAAAACCCCCCACAGCCCCTCTGGGAAGCCCTCCGGGTGGGCAGCCCCCGCCCCGGCACCTCCCCCCATCAGCCCTTTTGAAGCATCTCAGGTGTCAGCCCCCAAATTGCATTACCCCTGCGTAAAGCATGACGGCAGAGCAGCTGCGCCCGCAGCCGACCAGCCCTCCCTCCCCTCCTGCCTCTCCCAGCAAGCATGGGGAAAAAGCTCGTTAGCTTGAAGTTCTGCCACTGAATATTAAATTAATGGGCTTCTTTGGGGCTTAAGTGAGTGATGGGTTACACAGCGCAATGCACAGTAATGGGATCAAGTGTTTGATAGTTCTGAAGTTTGGAGGACGAGATTCTCCTTAAAATATCTGGTTGAGATTTTGGGGATGAGGTGCCTATTACATGCACCCTTCTCCTCCAATGGGGCTTGGGACACTTCCAAGTGTAAGAACATTCAGTTAACCTCTCTGTCCTCTTAACAGCAAAAGAAAACCCATTTTAAATAGCAGACAGAAAATTAAATAGCAAATTTGGGGAAATCTTGGGACTCCCTACACTAATAACATGAGAAAAAGTTGGAGAAAATTCCAGTGTAACACCACCACCAAAAGCCAGCCTCCACCACAGCCAAATGGGTTTTGTAATGCAGCAACCACTTCCGGAGCACCAGCAAAACCAGCCAGTGACCAGGGAGTGCCTGAGCACACACGGGTCTTCCTTGGGTAGCACATCAGATTCAGCAGTAATATGTTAATAATAATAAAATTAAAGTGAGTGAGAGGATTTTCCAACTTACCAGATTTTCTATAGAGCTCTGAAATTCACTTATTTTCTTTAAAGTCTCTTTGTCCCTCTTTACTTCATTTATATACATGGCCAGGTCCTTAAAAGAAAAGTGAATATTGATTTTTGTTTTCCAGATGAAACAAGTACTTTACCAAAGCAGAAAACACACGACCCTGGCTCCCCTCCGCCCTCAGAACTCGGAGCAGGATTCAAGCAGCAGCCCAGGACACCGTGAGTTTTTTGTGCTGAACCAGGCAGATGATGTAATTTTTATCATTTCCCAGAAGAGGGCAATACATGAATCCAGTGCAGCACTGCAAACCCAACGCCTGGCTTTTACCTGGTGAGAGCCCGGGGAAGGCAGCCAGGCATCCCCTGCCCCGGCAGCATCCTTCCCTCCCAGCTTTCATCACCGTAATTCCCTTCACCCCCCCGGGATACAAAAGCTGCGAGCCTGTCTCTGCTGTCAAAACATCCCTGTCTGTAGAATAACCGCTTCAGACACTCGGCTGCACGTTAGCTGTGAACAGCATTTGACCTGGCTCTGCCCCGCTTGCTTCCAGCTGACCTCCCTGGGTGCTGCGGGTCGCACCCGAGCTGGCGCAAGCGCCTGGATGCTCGTGCTCTGTCCTCCCAGGGGACACCCCGCGAGAGCATCCCATCTCCAACACGCATCTCCCACCACACTATACTGTAAAATGATGAGACAGCTGATGGAGATTGTTCTGCCCTGAAAAATTCCAAATTTTGAGCCATCAAAGAGAAGGAACCCTACCCCTTCCACTAAAATAACTTCTTACACACTTCACAGTGTATTTTCTGCATCTGTTTGCTTCTTATCCCCTCCCTGCCTCCTTGTCCTCAACAGCAGCTCTTGTCAACTCGGATTAAACCTGAACGCCACATTTTTTAAGACATCCCCTCCGGGTCAGACCTTCCTCAGCTTCCCAACATAAGAAGGGTTAATCACAGATGATAATCATAAATCTATGTGACAATACCTATAACATCACAAACCACCCCACCGGGCCGGTGGCAGGGATGCTTATGAAGAATGACAAAACCAAAAGCCATATGAAGTGACATCCTCCACCACGCCTGAGCTTTTGCTCCCTCCTGCTGAACAGGACATCTCCTCTGCTAAAGGGAAACCCAGTTCCAGGATCGACGACTTGAAACAGCGACAGCACAGCGCAAACCGGGGCTATGAGATTTAACTGGAAATTTGCTTTGCCCCTACTATCACCTGGGGCTTGGTTCTGCACCCTCAGGTCACATCCTGCACCACATACCTCCATGCACGTGCAATTTTTTGGTGCAAATCCTGCCCCTGCTTTGTGCAAACAGCTAGCTACACAAAATAAAAGGGAGGTGAGTCCCTTTGGGAGACAGAGCTGGGGCTGTACACATTCACCTCCCCGCACGGCGCTCGCCCCAGACGGCAGCAACGCCCGCCGCCCACCAGCACAGCAGACAGAAAGGCTGGAATCGTGATGGAAAAACATTACTTGTAAGTTAAGCCTTGGTTTACAGATCAATTAAAACCAAACCGCACAGCTTCCTATGCTCCTGCCGAGCCCAGCGCAGTCTGAGCTGCGCCTGTGCTCTCCTGCCCATGGGGCGATGGAACGGAGAAACCTCGCTGATGGCTATTGGCAGCTTTTTGCAAAAAGTGCTGAGTCTGCAGCGGAGCCAGAGCACATATACATTTATTTATTAGCAGTGGTATCGGTTGGTGCCATATTATGAGGCCATAAGCAGGGTTTAACGACTGTGACCAGGTTTTGTGTTCATCTGAGGCCACGGCCACGTGTTGAGCAGCAGCAGGCTGCAGATGCGACGTCCTTCAAACACCCTTAACTTTAAAGCGACCTACATAGTGGCTCTGGATTCCTGGGCTTGCAGGGATAACGGCTGAAAAGGTCACTCCACTTATGTAAGCGCTGGGAAACGCAGCATCATTACAAAAGCTGTGGCTCGGAGGCAGAAAACAAAGTGACCCGAGAGCACGGGAGCGAGCCCAGGGATGAATCCCGCAATGCTCCCCAGAGAGAAAACCTGGGGTTAATCATCGTCCTCCAGCCAGATTCTGCTGACGACGATCCCGCTGTGTGAGTGTGCGGGGGAGAATACATCCAAGTCAGAAAACATTTGGATGATTTTTTTTTTTTGTTGCTGACTGTTTTCCTGAGATCTGGGGATTTCAGCTGAAAGCTGAAAAAAAACCTCTAAACAAAGCAAAATTTTGACACCAGAAGTCTTCATTTGTGGAAAGAACATTTTCCCCTTAATAAAAAAAAAAAAATACTTGGATAAAAGGATTCCCAGCCAGTGCCTGGATAAGAGCGCGCAGGGAATGCTCTGTGCAGACACGGGCTCCCATGTCTGCTCTACTCCCCTGCGTGCTGATACGCCTGGACTCCCTCCAGATCCCTCCTAGCAAAAACAAGAGCCGAATCTGGCACGGCCTCTTTACACACAATAGCAATTAGCAAAAAGTCATAACTTGTCAACAAATACCAGCTTCCCCAGCCGCTTAAGGAGGAAGAGAATGGTGATGACTACAGATCAGCTGCGAAGCAATCGCACCACGTGGCAATCAATACACACGCAGGAAAAAAAGGAGATGCTGCCTTCCCTCGGGCTGTTGGATGGTTTTTCCATCCAAGTTTTGTTTTACAGAAGCAGAGGGGTCCCATGCTCTGCTGCACCCCTTGCAGCCCCGCTGCTGCTCTCACCCTCCCGTACCTGCATCGCCTCCAGAGCCTCCTTCAGCTGTTGCTTCTCTGGTCGGTCTGACGAATGGCTCAGCAGCTCCTGAAACACAAAAATAAATTAAAAATAAATAAATAAAGAGTTTGGATGTACTAGGAAATCTGCCCACATCCTGCAGGCTATGGCCCGCAGGTGATGGCTGCCTGCTGCCAGGGCGGTGGCGGGGACGCTGGGCGGGCGGCCGCGGCCGGAGGATGGGGAACACGCCAAGCGGCTGGTGCTCGAGAGATCTGTTACACGGAGTTGACGGGAGGAATTTCACACATAATCAGATTATATGCAAGCTTATTTTATATTCATTAACTGCCTCTTGTGGCTAACAAGTGCAGAATTACACTAGGTCACCGTACTTTAAGAGACGGCACAAATATTATGTCGTGTTAAGTAGCTCCAGTAATTATTTCATTTGAAGGGGGGGGAAAAAAAAAAAACAAAACCTCTCACTCTGCGTTTGGCAAGGATTCACTCTCTGTAAAAGTTGGAAGATGCTACAGCAAGGATGGCAGCTGGAGAGAAGGGCTGAAACACTTACTTTTAACAGGAGATGATATTTCAAAACTCTTTGCATTGGAACCACCAGCAGATCTTGCAATTTAAACTTCCCCTCCTGAACCTTCAGTGTGCATTCCTATTGAAGAAATCAACACATCAGCGGTGAAGCAGAGGGGGAAAAACAACCGTTGCCTCACAGAAAAAGCCTCAAATATCCTGCGATTGCAACCTTTTGCTTCTGTAAAAGGTCATCAAGGAATAAAACACAAGGGCTGGACCCTAAAATACAGACATTCTCCTGCAACTGAGCTCCTCCATCTTAATGAGATACTGCTCGTTAAGGGGGCACACGAACGCTTGCAGACCTTGGGAAATGTCAAGTGAAACACATCAGTGTAACTCACCTCCCTGACGGTTTGAACTACCGCGTTTTATTTGCGAGGGGCTGGGAGCAAGCACGCAGGCAGCCGCCCCAGCTCCGCTGACGAGCGTTAAGTCATTACGATGGGCTAATGCGATCGCAGGAAGTTTTGTGACCGTTACCTTCGCCCGGACCCATTTAGACCCATGACCTCGCCGCGCTGGAGGGGACCCCCGCGTACCCCTCCATGAGCTGCCACGAGGGAGGGAGAGAAAGGAAAAGCACGGGAGCAACCGTGTGCTACAGCCACTGGCTCGATGCAAGATCCAGATAATGTGTTTTTAAAAATTATTAAATGCTGTTTTATCCCTGCTACTTTTGCAGGGAAAATCAAAGAGCAGTTGCATAAAACGAGGTAATGCGTACAGACAGCCCAGCAAATTCTGATTAGCATCAAGACCAAAGCAGGAATCAAAGCTGGGTAAAAACAGCAGCTCAAACAATGCATCCCTTCTGGGGCTCCTTTGATTTACTTAATATGTGGATCAGCCCCGATTTACACAAAGCCTTCACGCTGGAGAAGGACTTGGATTCGCCTCTGCCTGCCCCGGTGCTGGCAGTGACCCTGGAGAGCCACGCGGCTCCCGGCTCAGGGATGCTCAGCGCCTTTGGCTCTCCCCGCACCACGCACAGAGGAACTTGTCCACAGCCAGTCCCCACTCAAATAAAGTCACCCAGTTTGCTTTAACTTGGATAAACTGAGGGGAGGAAGGACAGAGAGTATGTCTGGCCAGGAGATGAAGCGGCAAGCAGGGGATCAGGACAAAACAACCCCCAGTTTTGCTCAGACTCACCTCCACACCCCTCCCCTCTCTTGCTAACCAAGGCATTTCCAACACACTCTCAGCAAATCCTTCCCAAAAACCCGCGACAAGGGCAGGTGGGCAGCGCTCGGCCCCCCCAGGCCCCCCTACCCACTCACCTCCACCTTCTGCCTGACGTCCTCCCGGTTGGCGAGGAGGTGGTTGAGCGTGTTCTGGGCGTACTCCATGTGGCTGCAGTACTTGCCGTAAATCAGCAGCCTGGAGAGGGGGAAATCACAAATTTAATCGGAAACACTCGCTGGCAGTTATAACCTGTTATAAAAGATATATATACTTCTATACAGCAAACGGACAAGGCAAACAGCTATTCCCCCGTATAACTGCTTAGTAAAGTATTAACACTCTTTTACAGCGTGGCTTTTTAACATTTAAATCTTGTGAAGTTTCCAGAGCTGGAGCCCGAGGGGCTGATTCAGCTCACAACGAGCAGAAGGGGCCGAGTGGCCAGAGGAGCCCGTTTTCGGAGGTACGAGGGTTCATCTCTCCACTCCCCAGTGTGATATATTTAACCACCACTCCCCAAGAGCAATAATAAATGGATAATAATGGATAATAAAGGAAAAATCAGCTTCACGCCAAAAGAGTTTTCCTAGAGCAGGTTACAAAGTGGTCCTACAAGAGGTACCCGCACCCCAAATACAAAAAGGAATGATGAAGAGCTGGGACCCCATCCCTGCCCAGGCTGCTGGTCACCGCCGGCCTTCACCTCTCCTCGTGAGCAGCTCTGAGCCCAGTGAGGGACTGCAGATAAACTAAAACATGAGGAGGAGGCAGGCGTTGAACCTCTGCAGTCCAACCCTGCAGCTCCCTCAGCTGTGAGTCGGCTTTTTCTCAGGACCACACCATCGCCATAACCCCTTTGATGTGTCAATAGACACCGTGCCACCCCAATGACCACACGCCGGTCTTCTGGCTGTGCCACGCTAGCACCAGGGCTCGTGAAGGCAGAGCAGGGATGTGCTTCAGCACCAAATGACAACAAAAATCTCTTTCCTGCAAGCATTTCTGCATGCAGCTCGCTCAAGCCCAGGTATTCATCTCCCAAAAAGCCTTCGTTTCCCAAGTCACAGCTGCTCACAGCCCAAAAAACGATTGCCACCGCCGTGGGCTGATGTGTGCCCCTCTCTGCAGGTTTCTGGATATTTCACCAGCTAAGAAAGAAGGCAAGAAACTCTGATTCTTGAGAAGTGCCCAGAATGGACATGGGTGATAATAGGGACACATTTTGGAAAGCTCATTGCTCCTTTTAGGATGGGCCACGGGAACTTTTACGTTCAAGATCAAGATCAAGAGACCAGGTAATTTGGGGGAAAAAAAAGGTTGTCACAGTCTTTAGGAACACAGTGAAGCTCTGTACAGACACCCTGGGCTATAAATTTAAACACCTGACACACACAGAGCCATTTTGCTGCGGTTCCCCCTTTTTTCCTCCACTTCCCTCATTAATCCTGCACGACAGGTCCGGGGGTTCTCCCTTTCCTTGCCGTTAACTGTGTGGCTGCTGATAAGACACGTATTCCATCGCACACTGCAACCCATCCATTATTTCGGGGACTCGTCTCTTGATGGAGATGATCTGGGAGCACCCGACCCGGCGTCGCTCCATAAACGTGGGACTCCCAGACCCCAGCGGGGAACTGAACAGGAAGATTTATGGGAGCTGCAGTCCCCGGCAAAGCAGCAGCCAACGCAGATTATTCTTCTGCCTTTTCTCCTTGACACCTTCTGAACGGGCACAATAGTATCTACCTTGCCAGCACTTGGAGAGTTTCAGAGAGGCTTCAGGAGCGTAAATTCAAACTCCAGCTTTCAGAGAAAGAGATTTGCAAACTCTTTCCTTCCAAAGAAAAAAAAAATCTGCAAAGTGGAGGAGCAATACATCATTTTGCTGAGATGTCTCTGACGATGCGTGGGGAAGCGAGAGCTATTTGTTACGGACATATTTGATGGAGGAAAGGTCTTATACGGAGGGACCGGTGGGGACTCTGGAGGTCCACATTCCCTTTTAAAATGCAATATCATCACTTTTTCTGATGTAGGAAAGGACCCTGCCTATTTAGATCAGGTTGCTCCAAACTCTTCATCCTCAAGAACCTGGCTTTGGGGTCCTCTCCAAACCAAAATTCCCTCAAGCAGCAGTTTCCCACGATGCTGAGCTGCCCGAGACCCCCACGGGCTGAACACAGCTTTGGAGATGCTGTCACAACCTTGCAGCCATCGATCTGGCTCCTTCATTTGCCTCTCAGGACGGCTTTCAGGTCCTTCAAAAAGCTGCTTGCAAATTCCCTTAGGAACTTGGTCACTTTGTTCACTCCTCTGCATTAAACCATCAGCTACCAGTGCTCTGCTGAGCTCCCAGCAGCAAATTAAGAGCAGCAAAAATTTATTTCAAGGCTGTCAGTCCACCTCCACGACTCCTCCCGCGTCCCTTCCCTCCTCCCCAGGCGCACAGCTCTGCCCTGAGCGCAGGCAGCGGCTCGGGGACGGCACCGGCACGCACGGAGCCCAGCCAGAAATTAGGAGATCAAAACCACCTAAGTGAGTTTTAGGAGTATTTTTAAAGTATTTGCATTCTTCTTTGGAAACTTTTCTTTTTTTAAATTTAATCCAGAAAACATTTCCTTTCTAAAAAGAGGCGCCGTGAATGATGGAATATCTGACCTGACGGTGTATTATTAATGCAGATGGTATTTATGGAGTTATTGACTTCTGAATGGCATTTCTGTGTCTAGACACTGGTTTAATCACAGTGAAATAACACCCTGGCATCATTCCACGATGAATCAGGCCTTTGATTAGTATTAAAGATATTAAAGGCTTTTATTAACCTTATCTGTATGTTCCGGGGTACTCCTGCTTGCAGCTGCCAAAACACAGAATCTATTATGTTTGCGAAAGCAACTTTTACATTTATTCATCGTGCAATGGGTGCGTGACAACAGCAGTGCCAAATACGCAATGTTTTTAGGGTGAGCAATTCCTTTCATCTAACCACAGCGGTTTCCCCTGCAAAGAAGTCATCCCACCACATCACAGCCCCTCAGAGCCCTGCTGCTGGTCGCAGGAGACCAGGCTAAACTCCTGAAGGCAAGAGTGAGGTCTTCCTCCATTCTGGCTTGTCACAATCGGAGCGTTCCCATCTTTATCCCTTCTGATGCACCCCTGTTAACACACTGTGTATTCAGCCTCCAAAACAGCTGGTCCCGTACGGGATGCTGAGAGCCCAGCGAAATCCAGGTGCAGACACGGGCTTGCAGGAGCAAGCATCCACAGAAGCCATCCCGATTTAGCCAGGTCGGTCAGAGAGGAGATGTCCCAGTCTCTGCTCCGGACCACCTGGCACAGCTGTGGTTGGATTTGGCTGCTCAAGCATCAGCACCGAGTGATGTTTTGGTGCCAGAGAGCAGGAAGATACAAAACTGGTCTGCTGCCACAGGCATTTCTGTCCAAACTTTGACATGGGCTCTGCAAATACTAACCCGCATCTGTTAAAGAGCTGCCTAAAGACCGGGCTTCCTTTACCTCTCTTTGAATTCCAGAAACACTTTGGCCAGGCTGCTTCCTCCAGACATCATAGAGACGTCGATGGCTCTCAGGAAACTGGAGTGCACTTTAATTAGGTCCTGAAACGAAGAAACAATCAATACTTTAAATACATCCAAAGCAAGTGGGCAAACAGAGCCTGGAGAGATCCACATTCACTACTTAATCAGGCAGTCATTTTCTCTTTCTTTTTTTTTTTTCCCCTCCTCTTTTTAGCTGTTTTTAAAATAACTCATTCTAGTGAGATGCAGCCTTGTATGGCCCAGACTGCAAGGCTGTAATTACACAGTGATAAATGCCCCAGGATTTCCACCTGTATTAAAATTCCTTTTGCAGATCTGGAGAGAGTGGAAGAGATGGGCAGGCTCTGACTCAGACGCTGTGCAAGTCAGCCTAGAAATAAATCCCTCCATCGCGGCGTGCCCAAACCATCCCTAAGCACAGCTAAAATACATGGCCCCAGCCCTGGAACGTCCTCCGTATAAAATTGTTTTCTTACCTAGAGTTCCTACAATCCCCAAGTCTAAAATTGAGTGTTAAAGAATCTCCTAAACCCGTTCAAGCTCCGCAGCACGTGGAGGACTGAACCTCTACAGGTGAATGCACAAATCTAACGGGAAAGCTGAGTCTTCTCTTCAGCAGGAAAGTGGCTGAGCTGCCGTGAAAAGAATAAAGACTTAAAGCCATCATTTCTACGCCGTTACCTCCAAATTGATAAAAATAGCTTCCATGTCTTGGGGAGTCAGTACCAGCCGCAGTGGGTTCATGTAGTTCTGCAAGAGGTAAATGAAAAAGAGATTTAAGCACTGGAGAGGAGCGAGCAAGGGGGTTTTTGTGCACGGGAGGTATTTTTCCCTGCTTCACTAGTCGTGTTTACCTGGGCAGGGAGTAGCCAGATCTTAACGAATTTAAGCAAAGGCAGCCGAATGATAACACAACTCTAAAGACTGGGCTGTGCCAGGGACCCCTGTGGATGCATCAGCCCCCGAGCTCCCTTTGGTCCCTGCGGCATGTCCAGGGGTGGGAAGGTGCAGGACGCCCACCCATGGGTGGATGCAGACCCCTCTCCTGCAAAATCTACAGGGAGAGGGATTGAACCGCACGCAGTTTCGTCACCCCGCTGCAGCTCGGAAGAGCTCCAAAGCATCATTTCAGCTCTTTGATTATCTCACTCGAAATTTGCCCTTGAAAAAGCGCCGATGATGTGATTACATTGGAAATGCCTTTCTGAACAAATACATACTAATAGAAACGTCTACATGACTTGTAACTACAAAAAGAACCCCCGAAGCAATGCACCAAAGACAAGACCTTCTACCCATAACGCGCCATCAGAACCCACTAAGCCTTCGCAAGCCTTTTTAATGGCGATCAAAGTGATGGTTTAACTCTTCCTCTAGACTGAACCTGAAGGGCTGTGGCTGTTCCCAAGGAACAAGGGCTCTTTACACCAATGACACGTGCGATGGGATGTTTTTATGGAAAATGGGAAACGTTATTCCACCGTGCCGGTTTCCCTCACAGCTTCTTTGTGGGAACTTTAGCAGACAGAGGCAAATAATTGCAAAAGGGGGGGAAACAAAAGCGCTAGGGTGATTAGAAATGGCTGCTTGATTTTCACTATTGTTCTTCTTTCCTGCTGCTTTCCTCAGAGCAGAAACCAGCTCCAGGCTCCAGCTGTAGCCACGACTCTGCTATCTTGCTGAGGTGTTCATTATTTTTTTTTTTAAAGAAAGGCACAATAATTTATCAAAACCAATTAAAACCCATGAAAATTCAAGCAGCAAAATGTTACTTTTAATCCAATTAGTTTCAATGACAAGTCAGCACAGCTTCAGCGCTTTTTCAAAATGCTCAGAATAAAGAAATTATTCCATAGCGATCAAAGCGATAAGATATCTGCAAACACGGCTGTTATCGGCGAGAGCGGCCTGGCTGCGCGAGGAGCGGGAGTCTCTTACCCCAGGGTAGGGGGGACACAGCAGGATGGTTTTCAGCCTCTTTCCAATACGCAGCAATCTGAAAAAATATGCTGTTCGGCTCCCGCAGCTACGGGCTGCACATTTGTGCTTGTCAGTATGGGTTGTCTGGATCCCCCTTCTCTCTAATTTTACATGTGAACGCATCGATCGCGCCTCATCACATCTGCCAGCTCTCGCAGCGAGAACTAATTCAGCACGATTAACGCAAGATCAAGCGACGACGCAGAAGGCGCTGGTACAGAAAAGGCGGCTCAGTTCTTACCTTCTCTATATCTTCAAGTGTTTTGCAGTACTTGGCCTCTGTTTCTTGGATTTCTAGCAAGCAGCAATTTCTTTTGTCATCTTCTGTCATTCCCATTTTCTAGGAAAAGGGGAAATAACGCAGGGTCAGATACTCTTAAGAGTGGTCCAGCAACCTGCTCAGGTGGAGCAGAGCTCCAATTCAGCCTCCAGTGACGGCAAACTCGGAACAAGCGCAAGTTTGGAAAGTCAGGGGAGCACTGTTACTGGTTTATGTTAAAGGAAACTATTTTTATCAAAAAAAAAAAACTAAAAAGGAACCCTGGCTGTACTATTCAATATGTTTCAACATGGCAAGCATTATATTTTTTGCATTTATTACAGCTACATCACCAAGAACCACCAGTTCAAGTCTAAATAAGAGATAAATGCTGGTTTTACCCTTTTTTTTTTTTTTTTTTGCATAAGATGAAACTCACAACAAAGCCTAAGTGGGTCATAAAGAATATGTTAGACTTACAGAAATCCCCAATTTGCATGATTTTAGATCAAATCTGATAATACATGTGTTTCTTAAAGTCCCAACTCCTGGAGTCACTTCTCTTACTTCAGCAGAGCTGAAAACATGTCAGGGGGTGCTGCATTGTCAGTGCAGTCTCTGAGCTTGGGAGGTGACCCAGTGACTGGGTTTTAATGGTCATGCACAGGAATGGACACCCTCTGTACACCCCCTTTACCTCCCAGCTCAGATCTATCAGCCGGATGGAAACCAGTACTTTAATCAATGTTTCTTACCTGCATATATCTAATCTGAAGCATGCAGAAATACAAGAAACCAATTAGCACTTGCTATTGTAACAAATCTTTTAAAAAAAGCCATTATTTAGACAGGTATGTGGATGCTTATATTCAAAACAGACTCTTTTGCTCAGGGAAGGGGAGGAAAGGGAGTCAGAGCCATTGCCTTCATCGCTGCTCAGCGGTGCCTGGAAAAACATAAAACTTTGTGGAGGGGACAGTGAAAAATTGTCACTTCCATTGACCCCGATCCTGCACTACCTGGCTGTGGGGCACCCACACAGTGGGAGCTTTCCCTCATTTTTGACTTTTATGCAAGAAATTCCTACCAAAACCTTCCCAAGGGCCAGTTCTTGGGCCAACTGGCTTCTGCAGCTGATGGCAATATGGTAAAAACACTGGTGGCCAAGGCGCTGTGCTGACTTCAACACTGACACCAGTGTCTGTAAATGGTTCCAAGCGCTTCAGCCAGATGAGTGGGAATATTCTGTGCCCAACTCCTTGATCCAGATGGTTTTTCAGTGTGCAGGGAGCACCTCAGGCTGCAGACAAGGCCTGAAGGGATGGAATGCCTCAACCATCATTGTTGTGGTCTTGGGTACTGCTTGCAGCCAGGCTCGGGATGGATGAGAAATCACCACATGGGCATTGCTGCCACACAGCTTGGCTTGTTTGCTGGGCTCCGTGGGGTGAAACCCTGCCTTCCCAGGCTCCCAGCACCTCATCCAGCACAGCCACGCACCCCGCTGCGGGGATTTAATTGATCAGTGAACTTGTGCATCGATTGTGCTTTGCTATGGGGAGGTATGTGCCATTGTCAGCACTGTTTGCAGCCAGGAGAGAGTCATCAGAGTCTGCACAAAGCCTGGGGGCTGCAGATATCAGAGGATGGGAGAAAATTTGGAAAGTGGAAAGGTCCCTTCCAGCTCGGCATCAGCAGAAGCCAGGGCAGCAAGGTCTCCTCGGTGCTGGGGACGCAGGCAGTGAGGGTGGCTGTGAGCACCTTTGGGGAGATGCAAAGGCCACCAGCACCTTTCCTGGCTCATCCATGGAGCGTGGTACTTGCACTGGAGCCCTTGGAGTTAATGCAAGCCCCTGCACGAGGCTGCACAGCCGAGTTTCCCCATCGTTGAAAAACTTTTAGAGATGATGAATGGGGTTGGCTGCTTGTCCCTAAAGCCACGTGGGTCCCCACTGCCCCAAAAAGCTCTGCTGTCAACATCTACCTGTTCTGAGACACTCGGGCTTGAGCGGCAACAGGCACAAACAAGCGCTGGATCCTCCAAACACGGATCCGTCAGCGCTCGCCCTGATCTAAAAATACCAACGGCAGACACGGCACATCTGGCTGATGGAGAGGCAGAACCGCCGCGCTCCCCCCTCCCCAGAAAGGGCTGCAGTGACACACGCTGCCTTGGCTCAGCAGCAAATTGCTATTTTTAGCTTATCTTTTAGGGCTTATTAGCTCTCCCTTTGCCTTCCTCCCCCCGCAAACTCCATCAGCTGACAGGATGGGCTGGGAAACTCCTTGGCAAACCCACTCTGGGCCAGCTCCATCCCAGCTCCGCTTATTTTTACCACTCGTGATGCAGCTTGGTTTCGAGGAGCGATGCAAAGCGATTCGCTTCCCTGCAGCATCACCTGTCATTGGCAGATACTTATTTAATCTAATTTAATCCTCTCCCTTCCCTTCCCATCAAGGTGTAGCTTTAAAAAATGCATATAAATTATTACCATGGGCTGCTGAACTTCCACTCTGATGATATCTTCATAGATATCATCGCCTTCATCTTCACAGGGGACGCAGTCATAAATATCCTCCCCCAGATCATGTTCGCTGGAACAAGAAGGAGAGCGATTTAGCGATAATGAAGAGCGCATGTTCACTGTCACTTCAGCAGGCAACCCAACAACCGCTCTCGCACCCAAGAGGGAGGTCAACCATGACAATAAGAAAATCCCAGCCCACAGCATTGACATGCTCGGTCCGCGTTCTCCATTTGCATGAAGAAGTCTTGTTTTTTCCCTGGATCGGTAACCGCTGCACATCTCCTCCCGCTCACCAGAGGCTGGAAAAGGCAAAATGCTGCTCGACACGAGCAGGGGTGGCAGCCAAGCCACCGCTCCCAGCCCCGTGCCAGGCGTGCCTCTGATGCCCAGCCTGCCAGCTCTGCCCCCGCGGAGTTTTCATTCGGCGCTAATTGACCCCGCCGAGACGGACGTGCTGGCCAAGCATCCCAGCAGGACCATCTGAGCCACCGTGTGCGACCAGGTCCAGCTCCACCTGCCTCCAAAGATGCCCACAGCCTCCTCTTCCTCGCCTGCCTCTCTTCTTGAGGACAAGGAGCAGCTCTTGTGTCCCTGATTTTAACCACGTTACACTTAGATGCTCAGCCCAAATGCCAAGCAAAGCCCAGGAATATTTACATCAGAGAGAAATTAAGCAGCAAAAAAGTCACTTTTTCAGAACTGGCCATGTCTCAGCGAGCAAAGGCTTTACAGGCATCACCAAGACAGTGTCCAACTTGTATTTAAAGGATGGTGTCAGGCACTTCATTGACATCTGAGACTTCACAACTCCCCCCAGGGGCTCCCAAGTCTTAGCACACTTTTGAAAATTCAACCCATGATAAATACCAATTAGCAGTAATAACTCCAGCGCTCAGATCTACAGGTGCAGACTGCCAATGGCTCCCACTGAGGTCAGCCCCGTGGGATCAGGACAGCGCGAAATGCTGGAATATCAAACAGCATTTGCACATTTTACAAGCTGCCTCTTTCAACATGGGTATTAATTACACACCGATGTATTTACGTGTAAAACTGTGCTCAAACTGTAACGCTTGACATCTCTATATTACACAGCATAAAGGCAGAGCACATCTGTTTGCAAGACTGGGCTTTATTTCTTTTCTAAATGCAGTTCTCTCTATTTTTAAAAATAGATTTATTTAATAAAAGTTTGGGGATTTTAAATAAATACATCGGCATGATGTATCCGTCCCATTCCTCCACAGTGATGCATTGCAGCTGCTGTAATAATGCCCACTAATAGCTGGTGATCCATCTTCCCCTTCCCAAGCGTCGCCATCACCGTTATTATCTGTACCAATATTTATATTCTCAGCTCCGCTCCTTATCCAGAGCGAGTAACTCCTGGTTCCTGATTAATCTTCCCTTCCCGCTGCACCTCTCGGATTGCTGGCTGTCTCTCCATACATCATTTCCCTGGCTTGAGCGTCATTAGCAAACGTATGGTTGGGCTAACATCGCGAGGACAATCCCAGCTGGGTATGGTATGACCACGGTGAGGGATGCTGCTGCCGGAGCAGAGCTGGCTTTGTGCGATGGCTGCTCGCCACCAGCCACAAGAGCACTCCGCAAATGGTTCTGGACTACGTGCAGAAGGAGAAGGCAGTGTCACGAGGCGTCCTCAGGAAGCCCTCCATCCTCAGCATCATCTGGACCTCCTCTCCTGCACACAAGCACAACCAGCTGCCAGGTCCAAGCCTCAGACCCCAGCATTGCCCACGCTGAGCCCAGACAAGCCCTCCTTGTCTCCCCCAGTGAGGAGCCATGAGCTCTGGACCGCAGTCGGAGACCAAACAACGGACAACACGGCACATCTGCCTACAGAACCACCAAGAGCCATCTGACATGAACACTGCACCATCTCATGGGGTCACATCATTGCCACCCTCATTGCTCCAACCAAGGGGCCAAGTCCCTCCTGCTCCACTCCTGCTCATCAGCACCAGGACAAGCACTTCCCATCTCCGATTTCCAGCCTGAGGCAAAAACTCGGGACAACTCCCTTGTCCCGGGGCCATCTAGAAAGACACCTCCATTTCAGAGCTCAGGGGAGAGGCACCAGAGATGCTCAAACCCGGCAGCCGTGGTGGTATTAAAACAACAGTACCTTTGTCCAGCAGACCCTTATTTACTAGAGCACATTCCCAGTACATCTCTGAGAAACACCAGAGGCTGCCAGTTCTACGGAGAGCAGTAAAACATGCGGATCGGCCTCTCCCGGCACAGCCCACAGGTGGCCGAGCCTTGCTGGTGCACGTACGTAGGGCTGCTGATGCCGCTGCTTTGCACACATTGATTTTCATCAGTCTCCATATCTTGTCTGTCAGAGTTGAAAATACACACCTTCCTCATCAGTAAAAAAAGAGAACAAGCATCAGGATGTTTTCAGCCAGTGGCAACCCAAGTGGTGAGGTATTTTCCACGTTTAGCACAGTCACCTGCTGTGGGAGACAATAAATTCAGCATCCCAAGCATGTCACGCGTAGAATGAACAACTTGAGCAAGGAAGGCCAGATCCTCATCTCGTTCTTCGCAAAGAAAAGCAATTTACTCCTTCAATAAAAGCAGCAGAGCCTGCAAGGTACCCGTGGGTATCAGAGCCTACGATCTACCGCCTGGACTGGGAGACTCGCTGACAGCTGCGGGGTTGGGAGAGGGGTTTTATCCGCCCTTCCGAGTTAACGCCAGCATTTGCAAGTACTGTTATTAGGATGGATGTAACCAGCTTTGAGCTGGCAGCATCTTTCCTAGCCAGGAAAGCTCATTCAGAGCAAAAAGAATAAAGCTTTTCATACCTAAGGCAATTTCAGGAAAAACTACTGCCTTTGGCTGAGCCTTTCCTCCCTGGCGATGCTGCTCTGTGCAAATGCTCTCCCAGGCCAGCAGCAGCCATGCCAAGGAGCTGCTCCCTTAACAGAGGGACCGATGCCAGGCCTGGAGCGAGGGACAAACAGGGACGTGCAAGGAGCAAGCTGGGAAAGAGGGGGAGTCCCTCAGGGACCCCTGCCACCTCCAGCATGCACCAGTTGCCTAAATGCAGCCAAATTTTAAACACATCTCCCCAAATAGGATGCTGACGTTGAGTTAGTTTGAGGAAGAAGCTCACCACCCTGCGGAAAGGCACTGGTCCCGTGGATCCCACTGCTGGGAACCAACCCGCCAGAGCTCAGCACCGGGCCAAAACAGCGGGCACAGTCTGCATTTGGGTTCCGGGAGAAGATGAGCTCTGGACTGGGATGTCTGCACCAGCGGATGGGCACAGACGACCTGTGACGCCCCAGTAAATAATCTGCAGCAGGTCCACTATGCTAAAGGAATGCAAACATCACATTTGCAATGACACTGTGGATGAGGAGGGTAAGTGGGGAATCTCTGAGGGACTCGAGGGCCACTGAAGGATCTCTTCCATCCATAACAGCTGCTCCAGGGCTCTGGGAAGGTGACAAGTTTGTACTAGCCTCAAGAATTCCAGGATGAGCCCAAGCGAGGCCCTCATGGGAAACCCACCAAGCCAAAACTCCGTCCAAACCACGGTGATGCTTTCGCTCTGCTGATGAAAGGGCCAGAAGCACCAGCAAGAGCAAAAGAAAAAGGAGGAGGAGGAGGGAGAAGGAGCTAAAATAAAACAACCAAAAGACAACTCCAAATTTCCAGCCCTGTGGCCACAGTTAAGAGCCAGAAGACCTCAGAGACACCGCCGGGCCCAGGCTGGAAATGCATTTGCAGGGTCCCCGAGACAGCTGCCCAGCAGCTGCGAGGCTCCAGTTTGCCCCAGTAACACTCCACTCTCTCATTCTTACTCTGCACTTACAGCTATAAATAGACGGCTCATCCGACCAACCCCTCATTCACGGTCTCCATCAGACGAGGACAAGCAGAGCCCTGTATTTTCAGCACATCTGGCAGGCTTAGGTTTCCGGGTGAAGGAGTGCAAGATGTGCGGTGCAGACTCGAGATCTTGCAGGGCTTTAATTACCCAGATTGTACTTGGACGGAGACACGCGTCTGCAAATAGCAAGAGAGGCCTTTGGCCATCTCTTCTACTCAGGTCTTACGTTCCCCATTCCAAGTGGAACACTGTAATTCCAGGAATGAGCCTCACACAGTTATAGTGACTAACACGATCCTAGAGATGGCACAAGCAGGACATATAAAAATCTTTACTGGTGACAAAGGAGAAAAGACACGCTTACAAGTGCTACAGCTCAAGCGCCTTGTACCGCAGAGCCATTTATTTAACTGGCTGGCGTGCGTGGCTTTTCCAACACAGCAAAAATAATGAGAAAAGTGGCAGCTAACTTATCATCTCACCTTGGCTCCTCTATTCATTACTTTTTAAAATGCACGTCAGAAATTCTGCTGAGCACATCACTATTTTGGAAGACACGATGAAGCAACGCAGGGGACAGCGGTGAAAGAAGCAGTAGAAACTTCAGCGAGAAGCTCCTGGCAGGAGACGGGTTGTTGGCAGAGTCTGTGCCCAAATGAGTTGCATCACTTGAGGAACTGAGGGAGGAGATCATCTGCAATTCCCCTTCTCTAGGATGAAAGGCTGGGGAAGTGCACCAGTATCCCCAGTACTTTTGCTGGGGAGAAATCCCCAGCGAGCTGTGGCTCCAAACGAGACTGGGAGACACCAACCTGCGGGATGAAGCCTCCCTGGGGGCAGGCACTGGCTCCAGAGGGTTTGCTTAAATCACTTAAGTCTTTTTGCTTAAATCTGGGGCTGGTCTTTTGCTTAAATCATTTAAGTCTTTTTTTGCAACACTACAACTTCTCCCCTCAAAGCAATTCACTTTTAAAGGAGAAAAAGAGGTAAAAGTTATGCAAGTTAAATGTTTCATGTCACATCATTCACAACACTTCTGCCTGACTCTGAATTCTTCAAATTGCCAACAAGCAACCCAAAACTTGCCCTTTGTGTAATTCACCCGAGCCTGCCAGGTTTTGTGTCAGTGCAAAGGGACAGTGCCACAAAGTGGAGGAGGTTCATGACAAAGAAGGTTCTGGTGCTGTAAAGAGGTGTAGGATTAATTGCTCTCATAAATTTAATAAGACAAAATAACTGGAGAGAGCTTAAGTGGCAGCAGAGAAAATTCAGGTTAAATGTGAAGCGTAACTTCAGGAGGAGCAGAATGGTTTGGGGCGGCTGAAACAGCCATCGAGAGATGGAAAAGCAGTCAGCGGGGAAGATGCTGAGCTGTGAGATGGACGATCAGCGCCCAGCAGCCGTGGCCGCACTGGAGGCAGCAGCTCACAACCCTGCAGACCCACGGGGGCTTCGTTAGGACAAGGGTCGCCCTGATTTTGGGGGGCAGGCTCCGGCAAACATGCCCGTGTGTTGCCATCGCAAAGCACCGCTCATTTCCTGGGCAGGCTCCCCAAAAACTGGCTGCTGCTTGAGGGCCTGCCGTTAGGGCACGCAGAAATAAATCAGGCAGCGGAGGACAAATGTCCCCTTACTGCTCCTCCCAGTATTGATCATCAGGCACCGCTTGCAAACCGGCCAGCCCTCGCCATCTGCCCTGGCTCTCTGCAGGCTGCCATCTGGCCCATGGCAAAGCAAACCGAGGGGCCGGTGCGCTGAGAACAGGCAATTTGAGAACTTTCTGGCTCCCCTGATACCCTTTTAGTTTCCTCTCCCCTTTCCATAAGCAAATGTTCTTTTGGTTTTTTTGAGTTTTTTTTTTTTTTAAAAAAGTAAATAGCTGTTTCTGGGCAATTATCCGCCTTGATCTGCTGGATGGCTGACCCAGCGCTGGGGAGCTGCAGGCAGCCGAGCATCATCTCTGCAATGCCCCCCCAAAGGTGAAGGCACAATGGGTTCATCAAGGCATGAACACCCTTTACACACAGCAGCACCCCACGCTCGCATGCAGACAGCTTGTTTCTGCGGCGCCTGTAAACGGCCCTCGTGGCGTTGCTATTGATCTGCTCCCAGCCCCAGTGCTGGCTTTTGTCTCCGGCTGCTGTGGCTCCTCCGCGCTGGGAGGAACCTTGCTGCCCGCTGGGATGGAGGTCCTTGCGCTTCAGAGCATCACAAGGACAAAGCCTGGTTCCTTCTGCATCCCAAATCTGTGCCTCCGTCACAAAAATGTTTGTATTTTGAATGCTTTGCAGAACAGGAATTCACCCAAAATCTCAAATGGGGGGCACCAAACCGCTCCATTTAAGTACTTCAGGTTGAACTGAAGCATTCTGACATTCTCCAAAAAACCCACTTTTACCAGCCCCTCAAAATGATTTTGGATGAAACAATCCAAAGGGCTAAAATAATCACTTTGACAACTTGCAACATCTGTGCGGCTAAACATGGAAAAACCTCCAGAGATGGAGGGGTCTCTTGCAAACGGGAAGATCACTGTGCCCGGTTGTGCTGTTGGCAGCGGTTCCTTCCACGTGTTGGGTCACTTCACTGCTTGCTCTGAAAGTAATTTCCTCGCCTCCAATAAAGCATTTCGGATGCACTTGGATCTTCCCAAAGCTGCTGGATTGTTGTCAATATTCAACGCAAAGACGTTGGGCAGAGTGAATCATTCCCAGCTTGTGAATGATGCCCTTGTTCAGCCGTTTGGAGATCAGCAGCAGGGAAGAAAGAGCTTTCTCATGCAGCCTCGCACTTCACCAGCACCCAGCATCGGTGCCCAGTATTGCACCATCGTGTCTGGCAAATTTCCAATGAAAGTTTCCTTGTCAAGCGTGGAGAGACACTCCTTGTCAAAGGGAGAAAGGGCAACTATTGCTGATGTGTCACCAGGCAGCGGGAGCAGCAATGCTCGTGCGAAGGGGCTCTCCGGGGCATTTCTGGGGTTTTCACAGTTCCGGGGGAATTACATCTCCGTTTTGTAGGTTGTGTGTCCAGGCACAATCTGGTTGCACCAGGAGCACAGACCTGGATGAAGGAATTTGCACAATATCCCCGTGCTGATTTACACGCGCCTTTCCCCAGTGGTCCCAACTAAAGACGTAAAGAAGAGCATTTTACAAAGAATGTGAAAAAAGGGAAAGTAAAAAGTTGGAGACAATCTGGGACAGAACAGGGCGATCAATGAGAAATAAACCTCTAAGTCATCCGAGCACAGGACTCTGGCATCTCGATCCCTCTCACAGAGGGACCAACTCGCAGCCATGAGCAAAAGTCCAAGGAAAAATTTGGGAAGCTTCCACCCGGACAGGCTGCAGGAGCTGCATGGCCGGCAGCAGAGCAGTTAAAGCTGGGAACCCGTTTTCAGCACCCAATAACCCGCTCCGAGCTCCGAAATCGAAACCCCGATTTCTAGGAGAGCCCTGCCATCCCCACCAGCGCTTGTGTGCGAGTTCACACACAAAGCTTTCTCCAATTAAAAGCACGTCCGTGTGTGAGAATCAGGAATTTTAAAACCCAATATTTAAGGGATTTGGAGAACTTCAGGAGAGGGGGGGAAAAATGTTATTCTTGAAAGGATCCCTTTATAAGTTAAAATTTTATTAAACTGTAGCTGCTGGGAGCAAACCGCGAGTGGGGAATTCCAGGGTACTCCGTTCCCTCGACTCGTAATTTATGATTTACTTTCGTAATAACTGAAGCCATAAGGAACTCATTGGATTAAGGAGCCTTATTATTTATGTTGTGGAACAATAATATTTAACTGTATAAAGCCACATATCCACCCGTACAGACTTTCCCTCCATATGAAACAGACTGCACTTCATAAGTAAAACCCTGGCCGCCGGGAACGCTGCCATTGAATTCCGATAGAGCCCGCATTTCGCCATATATGTTGTAGTTCAAGGTTGCTTTTAAAAGCCTGTTATATCATCACCACGGGCAGCAGAACACAGACAGCAGAGACCCAGATAAATATAGACACAAACTCTGGCAGCATCACCTCACATCCCACCGTGCCACCAGCGATGGGCGGGATGCGTCCTCTGCAAGGGATGGCCCTGGGGTCGGCTGGCGTGGTCAAAAAAAAAGGGGGATGCAGACCCACACGTTGGCACCCATGAGGTCACAAAAACACCACAGGGTGGGTCCAGAGTTAGGCAATGGGTACGGCAGTGCCAGCGAGTGGCTCAGCTCTGGTCGGCACAGAGGAGGAATTACATCCCGGGATTTTGCAGCAAAGGATGGGATTCAGCAGGCAGAGGAGCTCGTGAACTGAGCCACTCAAACTCAACTCGATTAAAAGCTATGTCTCCCAGGGTTCTACATGGGAAAAGATGAACTATTGTAAGAGTACAAAAATCTCCAGTCAAGACAACCAAAGCAGCTGGCCCAGCTCTCCGAGTCCCATTGTCAAATTGTATCCAACTTCGCTGGAACCACATTGCAACTTTTCTCTTTTCTTGTCCCCTCCCCATGAGACAGCGAAGCCACTTACTCTGCCAGCTCCTCCAAGCTCCGATACACGTCGTCATCGTTTTCCGTGGTCTCCTCCGACGGGAAGGGCCTGGGGAAGGAGAGGAACGACGGTGTTATTGGTGTGTCTTGCCTCTCGCAGCAGATCCCCTGCAGCCCCAGCTGAACCCAGCCCAGCCCTGAGCATCCCGTTGAGCAGAGGGCGTTTCGGAACAAAATATTCATTCCAAATACATTTTTTCCTATTGAGGTGTTATCTCCCAGGACGACATCATCTCCGCCGCTTCCTGGCATGGCAGGAGAAGAAACCAGATGGTGAGGCTGGTTCAGCACAGGGCACCATCGAAGCACCAACGTGAGGAGCTTCATCCCCTAACAGCATCCCAGAGACCTCGTGTCTGAGCCGCTGCTCTCCGCTCTGCTGGTGCTTGAAAAAACAACTCAGCAGAAATTTAATTCAAGTCTGGCACCGGACTCATTGAGACAGAGAAATACTCTCCGCTCCAACCATGATGGAGCCTTTCTACCTGCGAGCTCCTACCCTGCTTGGCTGCGGCGCACCGAGCCGCGTCCCATCAGCATCTCCCATTGCTGCAAGCAGCCAATCCCACTGGGATGAAGGAGTCCTTACAAAACCTGGGCTTCCTCATCTTAACAACTTTGTGATAGCTAAAAAAAAAGTTAAAACCCTGGGGATGAGGGAAAGGACACCAAAAGGGCAAGAGGAAGGGGGAAGAATGCAGATTAAAAGAGAAAGGGAAGGAGTGGGGGGAATACAAGAATTCCTTGGCTCATTCTGAAGTAATAACCAAATAATGTATGAAGGAGATGAAAAATACTGCTTTAATTAAACCCAATGTATTATTGCTGGCACAGGGCCACGGCGGGCTACAGCTCTGCTGGGGCTGCATGCACCTTGCGACCGCAGCTGCCTCGGGCTGGGGTCCCCCGGTCACAGCAAGGGAACAGGGGCTGCGGCAGGGCGGATCGGTTTGTCCCCTGTGGGCATCGCGGCGAAGGCAGTGGCGGGTCCCCAGGCTAAGAGTCGTACGGGATGGGATGCTGATGCCGTGGGTGAACAAAACTGGATACACGTGAACTTCTACCTCCTCTCCTCTCCCCTCCCACCCTCCCTGTTTCACAATAGATTGCCTCTCCTAAAAGATTTAATACATGGCCTGGCTAGCCCCCAGATTTGCTATTTTTGGATCCCGCCTCTAGCATTAATTTACCTTCTCTCCTCTGCTTTACCTCACCGTTTCTTCGGTGAGCAGCCTCAGATCGAGTGTTTTGAAACAGAGCTCAAACCTGCAGTGAGTCCAATTAAAACCACGACCGGGTGGTGAGTCCAGGAGGAAAAAGAGCCATGGTGACCCCAGTCCCAGAGCAGGATGATTTTATGTTCCAGCAGCCATCAGCCCTGCCCTGCCTCTGCTCAAGATGCAAACCCACGGGAACCAAGGAGCACCCAAGGCTGGCTTGTCTAACCATGCCCACCTGTGAAACTGCAATATGGGACGAAGGAGAGCAATGGGTATGAAGAGCAGAGGGAGCTGTGCCTGCTGTCACAGTCTTGTTGCAAAGGAGGTGCCATTAGGTGATCATCCCAACACCCCAACATCTGGCACAAACACCAGCCCACGTGTTTGGGAGATGTAGGGGGAAGCCCATTTTGGAGAGAAGCTTCAAAGCATAGACACAATGAGAGACCAGGAGGAACCCAGGATCTTTACAAAACGCGCGTGTCTGCACACATTTCCTCTCCCCTGCTGTCCCCTGGGGATTAGTGACGAATACAAAAGCCATGTGAAGCACAGACAGAAAAGCCACCAGCTCCTCCTGCACGGGGCTGAGCCCATCATGGGAACCAGTATCAGACTTCAGCGCCGATGGGTGAGGGGGAATGGCAGCCGCTGCCGCAGGGCTACGCCATCCTGCATAGCTCTGGCAAGAGAGGAGAAATTGGAGGTGATCTCTCTTTAAATATCACTTGTTAAAATAAAAATTTAAAAAATCCACCGCAAAGCACAACCGCCTTTCTTTTAGATCCATCTTCTGCTCTTAATCTCTAACTATTTCCTTCTCCAGTGCTCACCAGGCCAGAAAGAAAGAAGTAAAGGAGCCATAAAGAATATTAAAATGACAAGCACACATTTTGAACCATAAATTTGGGCTTCAGGTGTAATCAGTTCCTGTGATAAACCCCACCATGTAAGACAGGGAGACAGCAAAGAGAGAAAACATATTTTCTAATGAGAGTTTCATGGAGACAGCAGCTCCATCAGCCCTCCCAGCCTCACCTTGACCGTCGGTAAAGCACTGGAGTGAAAGTCAGGGCAGGGGAGGAATTAATAGCCTGTATCTCCGCAATAGCACCTAATGGCTAAATAAGGATGCACAGAGTGCAATTAAAAGAATAGTCACACCGAGGAGAGCATTACTAAATGGACCATCTAAAATCTGGAGCTGAAGGTCAGCTTTTTGGAGAAAGCCTTGGGTTTGCCCTTTGCTGTGCCTTTCTCCCCAGCTGCCCACATCACATGGTTGTTATTTAAAATATCTCCATACTTTTGGCTTAAGTTACCTTATATACCCATTTACATTATTTTTCTTCACTGAACACAGGAAAAAATAATCCTCCAGCAATAAGTCGATGAGGATGAACCTCCAGCAGCCAGCTACAGAAAAACATATTAAATGCTTTTCCACCAAGGCTTGCACCAGCACCGGGGGTCAGGGGAGCCAGCGCTGGCAGGAGGCGCGGGGTGAACTGCTCGTCCCAGCCCTGTCTCTTCAATTATTCCCACGTTGCCACCTCCCATCAGATCACCTTCGTGGCTCCCCGCCACGGGCTGGGCTTGTCGCGGGGCAACATTTTCCACTTGAGCCGGCTGCAGAAACAGATTTGGTATGGTGGGGGGAGGCTGCTCTCACTCCTGCCCCGCCATATCCACGTCAAGGCAACTCTAAGACAAGACAACTGGGTGAACTTTTAACCCAGTGTTTCTCACTGAGGTTTCCCTCATGTACAACCAGGTCCAGCACAGGACTTGCATTTAGACACCTTCATGCAGCTGATCAACCTGGCCCCAAGCACACAGGGAGAAGCGTCTCTATCCCGTTGGGTGATGGAGCTGCACGTCCTCCAGCCACGAGATCCCCAAGAGCAACCACCTTGTTTGGGACCAGTTTGTATGTCATTATTAAAAAAAAAAAAAAGAAAGAAAGAAAGAAAGAAAAAAAACCCAGAAACATTGGAAGTGAAGAGGACTAAAAGCTAATGATTCCCTGGGAAATTCTTACAGATCTCTGGGTGCACTGCAACTTCCTACCTAGTATTAAACGCTATAGCTGGGAATGGCTAACAGTAATGAGTAAGTATTTTGAGTCCACTGAAACCCAACAGGTTTGCAGAGATCCCAGTTAATTTAAATTCATTTGAAAATGTCTCTTTTCCAATATTGTTAGTTAAGCACCAGATTTGTTTTTTACTCTATCATCATGAAAAACCACCTGCCGAGCCATTTATCCTTCAAGCCCACGCCCGGGCTGCAGCAAACCCATTTCCACTCAGACGAAGAGCAAAAGCCCCAGCGACATCAAACGCTGCTGGAACAGGCTCTTGGAGATAATAAACCTCCCAGAGTAGACTTCTCCACAGACAAACCCCACAGCACTCAACAGCGTCACTTCCAGAGATCAAAGAAGAGAAAGAAAGTAGGATCAATCCGATGTGTTTGTTTTAGAGCCTAAAAGAGAAGGAAAGACCCAGTAATTTGTTCTGGAGTTTAGAGTGAGCTCCTCTTGAGGACAAGGACTTACAGCAGACGATCGCTCTCGACACGCAATGCGAAGCACCCCCTTGATCTTACAGAATATTTCAGCTGCTTTCTGGGATGGAGAGCACCGCACACCGCTAGCACCCTGCCAAAGAAACGCGCTCCTGCGAGGAAAGGCAGGAGCAGCCCACAGCCAGACGACACCGCACAGGGTGATGATCGATGAATATTTCACGAGGCACCTAATGCAGAAACCCTCCCTCGCTCAGGTTGCCCCACGATCCATCCCACGCCGTATCCTCACCAGCACACTCCCCTGTGGTAATAATCCTCTCTGCGGGGAGAAGGCGCAGCTCGATGCACTGCCTGGCTGCTCTCTCCTCTGAATTATTTAATGGGAAGAGCCAGGTAGGCTGCAATTCTAACAGCAATAAGCAGAAAGATTGATTTATTTATGAACGTATTCCGGCATCTAGGTGTCTTGTCCTAGCAACAGACGCCAGCTGTTCACCTCTGCAGTATCGTCTCAGGGAACACAGAGGGTCAGGGATGGGTCAGTTTTACTTGGATAATTTTGTACATCTTAGCCTCAAATCCATCTCTGACAGAGTAGATAGGATCTGCCATTACTTTCTATTTCCCCTGTCTCCTTTTTGACTTCTTGGGGCCAAACAGGAATAGAAAGCCCAGCGAGAAGCAGGCAAAGTGCCAATGTTCCACTCTCTGCCCTCTCTCCCAAGGATCCGTTCCCATTCGAGGCCGCTCTCGGTGGAGATCGCCTCGGGCAGATCTGCAAGGAGGTTTTCATGACTTGCGCAAACACCCACAGGAGTGTGTTGGGCGGTTCATCCCCTACCAGGAACGAGACTCCAGTCTCCCAACGCCGACACACCAATCTCCCGATGTTTTCTGAAGTTCAGAGATCACACTTCCGTGTTTTAAAAAGCAGGTGGAGTATGTGACACCCATGAAACCTGAGCTGCTCCCATCTGCCACCCCTTCTGCGAGAGATTTCTTCACAAACGGAAAGGACCAGAGCCTCAATGGTGCAAAGGAGCCCTACAGCTCTTCTGGGACAGACCGGGCTGTGCCAAGTCTTCCTGGCTCAGGATCTGGCGTTTCCATAGCATGGTATCTACCAATGGTAATTACACTTTGCAGCAACTCACAAAACCCACAGCTGGGTCTACAGATCCAACAACCACCCCTTCTTGAAGAAAGCACGGCAGCAAGGCAGAGAAACCCCACGGGAGTGTGATTTCACTGAGGTTTTGGACTTTGGGCTGTGCTTCCTGCGTGAGTTTGGGTGTGGGGCTGGCAGTCGGCTTCAGCTCCCGCGCTTCCAGACCAGCCTGTCTGTTCCACTGCTGAGGTTTAACGCTGCTTCAATCCCAAAGCACATTCCTCCAGCACTCAGACCTCAGCTGTTCGTAGCATCTCATTTTGATAGCTCTAACCTTCCCTCTTTCTTTTTATCCTTCTCTTTTTCTCCAGGATGGCAAAGTCACTCCCTGAGCACAGGATCACCCCATCCCCCTGGGTCCCCCGTTAGCCATCGGTTCCTGGAGCCCCCCAAAGAAAACCACGTGGTTGTGCAAGACCTTCACACGCATCTGCAAACGCATTCCTCATCAGCTTTGGTGGAATTAGGCAGATTAAAGCAGCATTTAATTTATTGATGTACCAAGAGGCGGCTGTGAGCTGCCCAGGGACGAGCGAAGAGGTGACCCAGAGATGCTTCTCCAGCCCCGCTCTCAACCCGGGCAGCACCTCCGAGCTGTGGTTCCCATCTGAGAAATGGGAGCAAGCAGCAGGGAATGATTTTGGTAAAGTGCCGTGAGATGGATGAAAACCACGCCATGAATGCTCAAGAGTCGTTTTTATAGAGCAGAATGGAATCAATTCTCTCCCTGCAGAACAAGACACATCGGAGCATACCAAAAGCCGCTGAATTTAATTAAAATCCTACTATTGTGTTACATTACTCATCTCTGGAAAGAAACACCTCATGCTGTGCCAAATTTTAGACACGTCCTCTGAAAAATTATGATTTGCTTTTATTTGTGGTCTGGAACTTGCAAAAATTCTCACAAGATTAATTCTGATAGAAATTCAGTGGGGAAACAGCGAGCTACATCATCAGATAACACAAAGATGATGATTTTGCAGAAGAGCACTTACAGCATTTAGCACAGCGCACTGCACACAGCCCAAGGGTTAGCTGCATGCCCTGCTTTATCTTTAGCTCAAATCTGAACCCAGTATTTCTGGAGAATTTGAGACAAGAAAATAACAGCTCGTATAATTTTATGTTTCAACACATTATCGCATTTTTAAGAAATTCTCATGTACCAATGCTTCGCTGAAGAAAGTGGTGTGATTTTCTCCTCACTTGAGCTCCACGTTGACAATAACAGATGGATAAAATCAAAAGGGGAATCCAGAAACATCTTTTTGAGAAAGAAAGTTTAAAAAAACCCCCTCATTAAGATTAAGAGCAGCAGGTCAGGGAGGAGGGAGGATGCTCTTGCAGCTCAGACACCTGCTTGTAACTGCAGCAGTGCCCGGCCGAGCACAGCACCGGGGCAGGGGGGTTGCCCCCACCATGGGGGGAGCCAAGCAGAGCCCTCGCCCTGGGATAAGCCAGTGCCACCAACCCAGGCTCAGGGCATGTTGGCTCTGGGCAGGCGGCACCACTCACCCAGGGAGCGTAAAGATAAATCACAGCCAGGACGTAAAGACCTGGGACGCACCTCATGGTATTTAACAACATCCCCGCAAGGCTCCTCAACTGCCCGACTTTGGAAAACACTGTTACATCAAAAAACCTTGAAATCTCCCTGGTTTTAACTTGTAGCAAAGCAGCACAAGGAAATCTTTTAGCTGTACCTGAGCAGCTGTAGCCCTACAAAATGCATGCCAAGAAAAACAAATAACTACCTAAAGAGATATTTCTCGCTGCTTCCAGACCTGCGCCAGCGCTGCTGTTTGCAGGAGAGCCCCACCAGCAGGTCCCAGCCCGGTGGGGTCCTACTGTGCAATACAAACACAGGCAAAGTCAACGAGCAACGATAAGGCAGGTGCACCCCAAACCCAGCAAATATTAAGCAAAGCCGTGCATGTCAGGACCCTATCCTCATCATGTAAAGCTGCCAGTGGGGAGGAGGCAAGAGAAACTGCCTTTGCTTTTATTAGCAGATGCTTACAGGGTGACCTCAGCATCTCCCAAGCCTACAAAGCAGCCGCGCAGGAAAACATGTCAATGATATTTTTCAGAGTCTCCTAGGAGCAAGTCTGTGAGGATATATACTTGCCAAAATAAATGCGTTAAAAACATTTTTAGCTGGAAAGGAACTGCTTTTAGCCAAGAATCCTGCTTATTGACAAAGGAAGAAGCTTTGTGGTGACTCCTAAAGAAGGTCTGTCCGTGTCACAAGAAACCATCTCCACTCGACCCCCTGCTTGCGAGGTCTGCAGGGGGACCTCTGTGGATTTGTGCTGGTCAGGACTGGCGGTCAGTCCCAGGACTGGTCCCAGTTCCAGATGCCCTGGAGCACAGGACAGCACTGCACAACAGCCACACGCATTTCCAGACATGGATTCCCACTCCATCCATTTTATAGCAACACGTAAAGTGTGTACAATGGATACACAACGGCAGTAAAAACGATAACGGGCAGAGTGCAATTACAGAGAGCACACTGGCAATGAATAAAACAGTCCTTGTAAACCACCCTTTCAGGAGAAGAGGTTCCGTAACTACCTCCTCACCAGAAGACACTTCAGGACTTAATTGCTAGCAACTTTAATTGCTTGCCATTTTCATTCTCTAGGATCTACCTCCTGTGCTGAGCTGCCACCCCAGCGGTGAGGGGCACCAGAGACCAAATCTTACCCCCATGAAGCCTCCATCATGCTGGAGAATCTTTGCAAGTCCCACAAAAGATTTCCCCTTATCTCCCTTCTTTCCTCCAGGACAACAAGGGGAACATCTCCTCGACCAGCTATGCTAGGGCCTGTGCCATCCCATCTTTTGCAAGAAGTGGGTTTTGCTGGCAGGATCACAAAGTCTCCTTTACAAGGGTCACCCCCGCTGCAAACGTAAGGGTACCGCCCCACACTGTGGTGGGGTCAGATGGGGAAAAGGATAAAGGTCAAACCTGGACAAAACTCCAGGTTTAATTCTGAACTGGTGGATGAAGCGCAGACAAGTTTCCAGATCAAGCACAGCTGACCAGTGAGTGACACAGACTGGGAGCAAAGCGACATTTTGCAGGGCAAGGGCTTGAGGGAGGTGCCCACATGGGTCCAGCTCCATTTGCCCCTCTCTGCCCCCCTCCCACAGGCTCGCAGGGCACCGCCACGCTGAGGAATGCTGCTCACTCAGCACGGTAACATCACCACCCCGCGCAGACGGGATGCTTGCGACTCTCCCTTCCCGTCCCTCCTCCCTTTCACCCCCACACACATCCTGATATTATTGGCAAGCCGTTAAGTACAGAAACTCCAGGGATGATAACACTGCAAACCTCATTTCGAGCACGTCAGTCTGGTTTAACAGTTCACCTGGGCAAAACTGAGCAACACTGAACCTCCGCAGCAAGGCACGGGGTTTGCAGCCAAAGCAGGGTGGCAGGAAAGTCTCCTCCGGGTTAAATCCCCACTGATGGGAGGATGCTGGTACGGATCACTGAGCTGCCTTGAACTTGCCTGGAGGCAGCACCAACCTGGGCTAATCCCAGTGTCGAGCTTCTCTCCTCCCAACTCAACATCCACGTTGTGGAAATGTGCAAAATGGAGATGCAGTGGCCGGGATGATGGTGGTGACCCCATCCCTGATCTCTGCACTGGTGGGGACCCAGGGGCTCAGGTGAGCATCAGGACCAGTGCCAGCCCATCCCCTGGAGAGCCCAGAGGGCTTCCCACCTCCACTGATGTGTCCAGCCTTCTGTAAGCAAAACAGCAAATCCTGGCCCCTAATGTATGGGACTTTCAGGGGACTCTCGGGCATCCAAAGCACCGTCACCCCTCCTGAGGTCAATCTGGCCCTGCAGCCACAGGCAGGCAACGAGCAGCTCCCAGCCAAGGGCTCGCCCTGGACTGCCGGCAAATCTGCTCTGTCACCTCAGGGCATGTGATACGCAGAGGTTGAACACCAAGAAAAATCAGCATTTTGGCTTCTATGCTGGCTTTGGCCCCCAGCATGGGGAGAACACAACCACCCCCCTCTCCTTCCCTCCATCGCCCCACCAAAGCATCACTGCTGCTCCCGCGGGAGAAAACCTCCACTTGACAAATAGGATTCACCCCTCCTCCCCATTTGCAAATGTTTTCAAATCTATTTTATTAACTGCAGTGCCTTTTGAAGAAAGTCATTTAGAGGTTCGGTTCATATATAGAGGATTTACTCAGATTAAGGGCCCCTAAAAGGCCTTTGAACATGCTAACTCCTTCCCCTTTTCAGATGGTTTCACTGTGCACACATTAAAAATGCATGCAGGCAGCACGAGCCAATATTCCTTAACCTCCTGCTTTGCTTGCAAAACTCTGCTTCCAGGAAAAACACATCTCTTGGGGAGATGAAAAAACACAGGCCCCCACCGCTCGCAGCTCACGTTCCGCCGGGGGAGCTCGCTCGCACGAGGCGGACGACGGCCGGAGCCCAGGGGACACCGGGATCTACCATGGGCAAACAGAGAACAGCCAGGGCTGCAGCAGGAAAGTCTTAAGGGAAAAATAAATAAATAAATAAATCCTGGTTTACTGGGACTTGCAACAACAAGTTCTGTTGTCCTCCAGAGAGCTGAGTTTGCTTGAGAAAACTTGGGAAGAGAATGAAAACTCATGCTGCAGAGCAGAGGAGAACCTTTGCGCAGTACCCCTGCACAACCACACTGCTTCTGTCTGCTACACAACCCTCCCACCTAAGTTTGAAGAATTTGGTGCCAGGCACCATGAGAAATGGAGTAACGGACTCGAGGGGCTGCGCGTCGGGTCTGCAGTGGAAACTCCGGGCATCCTGGCCGTAAAATAAAGGCTCCTTGTTCAGAGACAGCCATGGACGGGCGAGGAGCATGGTGGTAACTCCTCACTGCGTCTGCTTACAGCCCCTCCATACAGATGGAGGAAAGGGTGAGAAAGAGTAAAAAATTTTTTCAAATCCCCTCTCCTTAGCTGATGGGCAGTGCTATACAACGAAGATCTTGTCTTTGTCCTGACACATAACCCTCTAGAACGACGCACAGACGAAAACCCCAGGACAAGGGTATTATCACATCACTGTGGAACCTGTGCTCCCAAATGAGATCAAATGGCAGCACTGCCGAAGGCTGCCTGCACAGCTCCGCTCTCCAGCAAGGCAGGTGAACAAAGGCATTTCTCACCTCCCCGTTTCTGAGAGGGGAAAATCAGACGTAGGAAACGAAGGGATTTGCCTAGGGCCATGTACAGCACCTGGGGCAGAGCCAGGATCCAAAAGCAGTTTCACGCATCCGCTTTCCCTTCAGCGTGTGTCTTCATCCACAAAAGCATCCTTCCTCTGGATGTCTTAAATTAAAGAGAGAAAATGTGCCTTTTTCTAGGAGGCACCAATAAGACTCTTATCGAGGGAGGCTGTTATGCATGGTACATAACATATATAAATGCACAAAAAAACCCAGTGCAGTGGTGGTGGTCCCTGCAACCATGCGCTTCTTTAATTACAGTGGGGAAACATCATCTATTCTGCTTGCACAGGCAGCCTTATGGAAGAGAGAAATCCATTTCTGCAATCATTTTAGACCAAGGCCTGCTAGGAGGTAAGTCAGCAATGCACCGTGCAGGAGGGGACACTGGTTTCTGCAGGACTGCTGAGACCTGCAACTGGGACCAGGACAGAGCAGGAGGAGGAAAGACGCAGCACAGGCTGTAGCTACAGCTGCCACAGATTAAGCCCAGCCTTAGCAGGCTTCTGCAAACAAAACATTGCATTCAAGATCATTTTTTGCCATGTTTTGCTGCTTGTAGCTTGTTCCTTGGAAGAAACACCCTGTCATCTCAACATAGCTCTCCTGATAGTTACCTGATTTACTCTGCAAAACTGGGTTTCTCTGGCAAGGTTCATGTATCCAGGAATTATCAGACAGAAAGACTATGATTTTTTTTTTTCACTGAATAGCATGCAAGATTGATTTTTATTTTTCTACCCTACATGCCATGAAACTTAAAGACGAGTAGCAGGCTTGGGGATTTATTTCATTCTTAATTTGTGTGCTCCTGACTCTCAGACCCCAAAACAGGGGCTGGAGCAGAGCCACATTCACACTATGGGGCTGAAGACCACCCAATCCGTGTACCATCCGTATCACGCCGTATTTATCATGTTTTTGAGTGCCATGCCTGCGTCAGCAAGACTTTTCCCCTTTATTTCAATGGCAGCATCTTCTCTGGAGAAGGGAACGGGAGGGACCTCAGTCATCAGTGGGGACCCCAGTGAGCTGAGGGGCAGCGTGGCTGACACAAGCCATGCCTTTGGGGAGCCAGAGCTGCTGCTGGTTCCCACAGATTAAATTAATTCATCTGAGATATTAGTTTCTGACATTGAGGCTTTTGTGATGGTGTAGCAAGAAATCATCTAATTAAGAGGAAAAAAAAGCCCAGCAATGGACAAAACGAGGGCTCTCTGACTGCAGGGGACAGCGGTGACGGCAGGGGACACCCCACCCTGGAGGGTACCTTCCAGCTAACGGAGTGACAGCATTTTCTCTTCCTGCAGAGCTGGTGATGGGGAGGAGAAGCAGGGTTAATAGGCTGGAAAACAGAGTTAGAAGCAAAGGCTCACTAAGCTCTGTGCTATTCTTGTGTAATTATTGTGCCAAAGGCTTCCAAGATAAGGGATTTCAGTGGGAATCACAAATGCTGGTTGTAAAATGAATGAGAAAAAGCCACACATCCACAAGAACAGCAAAGCCTCCCAGTCCCTGGATCCCAGCTATTGTGCATCCCTGGCAGCGGGAGACCTCGGCAGAAACAACGGTGACAGAGCCAAAGCCTTCCCAGAGGACACAGCCAGCTCGCTCATCCTCTGAGCTGACACCAGTACCCAGGGAAGGGCTCTGCTAGGGTTGACACATCCCAACCTCCTCCAGCGATGCCCAGAAACACAAAACCAGCACTTGAAAAGCTTGTGCACGTGGGTTCCCTCATCGCTCCCTGCCTCCAAACGCCTTGGATGCTCTTTTCCCTTAAAATAATCATCACTGCAGGCTCCTCCAGCACTCAGGGCTATCCATAATAATCCCTCACTTACAGCGCATCTTTATTCCTCCATGTGCTTTCTAAACCTTCTCCCCCCAAATCTCCCCCCAGTCCCGGTGGGATCTGTCAGATTCCTGTTTAACAGATGGGAAGACTCCGAGTTTGTTTTACACATGAAAAAGCTGTTCCCCTCCAGCAGTATCCCTGCAGTTAAGGCAGCGAAAATAAGCTTAAACAGTGAAAAATCGTGGTGTGAGGTGGTGGGCATGGGTGGCAGGGTTAGAAGTAACACCAGGGCCCCCATCCAGCCCGTGTCCCCACACCCCGGCTGTGGCCGCAGACCAGTGCTGTGCTACAGCCTGACCAGAATAGCAGCAAGACACACTCCATGGAGAAAAGCAAACGTGTTGGATAGCTGGGGAAAAAAAACACAACTCCCCCTCAAAAAAAGGAGGAAAGGCACTTTAGGCTGAGAACTGTTCCCAGTTGTATTTCTAGTCCTAATGAGAAGATGTTGCCAGATTAATAATAAAAATGCACATGGAACAAGAAAACCAATTGCAAACCAATTTTGCAGGGAACTGAACGAAGACTGGGATAACAGCTCTGCTTAATAGGGTTGTCTGCTGTTTTTAATTCCTTCTCCACTGCTTCTTCAATCAGCAGAGGAGGAGCTCCAGCAGCAGGGCAGCCCACCCGGGGTGCCAGGGCCAGGTTATTTATTAACCCCCATTACCCACTCAGCACTGATGCGCCTTTGTCAGAGCCAGGAAGAAATTTCCCAGCTGTTAGTGACTGAAAGGCCACCTGGGCACTTCTGCACAGACAGAGGAGCGGGGCAGGTGACGGTAGGGACAGTGGGGTGACACCAGAGCTTGGCGGGCAGGGCATTGCTGGCTTTCCTGGGACCCCGCTCCTCAGCTGCACAGCCCCTGCAAAGAGCAAAACCTCCAGCAAGAGGCATTAAAACCCACCCTGCCACCCTCAACAGCACGCATACTGCGCACAACTCATTACATTTTCACTTATTTTCTTCATAAACTATTCCTGAGTGAGCTGGTAAGGTGCTTTTATACAAGTACCCTGCCTACATCCCAAAGCCATCCTTGGTGTCTGTTTAACCCTAATATATCCAACCACATCAATGCTTCTGAGAGTCTGATGTGACTAAATATGGACAGGGAGAGACAAAAACATTATTTAAAGCATCATATTGAAAGGATCTTACCTGATTCCTTTGGTTTGAGCAATGCTGTGGAAGGAGAGTCTGGATACTGCAGAGATCACCTGGAAACGAGAGAAAGATGCTGATGTGCTTACTGAAGACAGAGGAAGGTTTGGTGGGAACTCAAGCACCCACAGCCTGATATTTGGACCTGAACACCCACTGAAATGGACGTGCTCCAGTTCTCCTATCATAGAATCATCAAATGGTTTGGGTTGGAAGGGACCTTTAAAGCCCATCCAGCCCAATCCCACTGCCAGGACCAGGGACATCTCCAACCAGATCAGGTTGCTCAGAGCCCCGTCCAACCTGGCCTTAACGTTTCCACGGATGGGGCATCCACCACCTCTCTGGGCAACCCGGGCCAATGCTCCACCACCCTCAGTGTAAATCAGCGCCACAGTACATCACCATCAGAGCTTGGAGGGCACTACCAGTGCAAACACCGCGTTTGGTTTTACAACTGAGTATAAAAGACATTTAACCCTCAACTACAGAGATATCCATTCAACAGCATCATCTGAGGAAACTCCATTCCGCCACTCATAATACATCCAGATCCGCTCCAAGAGGTTTTATGCAGCACTGAAAACCATTGAAAAAAGCTTCTTACTTTGTATTTTATTACAAAAGGTTTATAACCCCTTTCGTCTCTGCTCACACAAAATGATCTTATTGAGGCAAACTCGCCAAGACTGAATGGTTTTGACTTCTTGCATTTCAATAAAGATGCATCATCAGTTTGTCAGAGGTGAGTGCAGACCATCGCCCTTTTCTGGCAGAAAACAGCCAGAAGTGATTCAACAATGAAGTATTTTCATCAGCATCACAATCAGAAACAGTAAAGCCACCAGCTTTTTCTGAAAACTCCCATTTTTGATGGAAGTTTTAATTGCTAAGCAGAATTTTCAATGAAGATAAACAAAGAATGGTTTTAGTCCCTTATAGATATAAACCATGTTTTACTCCTGCTCATATTCACCATTTCAAAGCTAGATTGAAAAAACAAACCTATTATTTTTGGACTGGTTTCCCATCCTCTGGAATGAATAGAGATGCCTGCGTCCAGGACACAGATAAAGGGCTCCTTGAGTGGTCCCTGCTCTCCAGGGCCCCCAGCCCCCGGCTCTCCTCCAGACAAACCCCAATGCTGTAGGGGGGCTGTTCCTGCCTGGAACTGCACCCAAACCCAGCCCTGAGGCATCCATTAGCGCTGCTTTCTTTGGGAATCATGTCCGCTCCGCTGAGGGATGCTTCCCCGGCTTGCTAAGCCACCTTCGGATCAGTCACCCAGGAGCTTGTGCCTGACTTCTCTCCCAAGACTGCCGTCGGTACTCAAAGCCTTCCTCCCTCCCATGGTGTTATCCCGGAACATCAGTCACATCACAGATCCTCACGCAAATCCCCCCCTCTGCAAGAGGCACACGCAAGCACCAGGCTTGGCCGTTGGCCACCGGTGCCCCACACGTGGACCTGAAGCCGAGGCAGCAACAAAGGAGCTGCCACAGTTTGGCATTTAGCAGTTGACTTCCATGCCAAGAAGAGAGATGCTGAATTATTCAACAAGGCCAAGGAGACTCTGTGAATGTCAAAACTTGCCCAAGTTTCTCCCAGGTATAAACTGTCACTAGCAGGAGTTCAACGCAGAACGGAGCTCCAGAGCACGAGGGAGTTTTCCTCACACCTCAGACGCCTTTATTGCCCCCATGCAATGCTTCCAGTAAAAAAGGTCCTTACCAAAGCACCCTTCCACATCTTTTTTTTTAGAGTTTCCGCTGACAGTTCCCTCTAAGCAGAGGACATGGATAAGGGTTTGTTGCTTTGTTTTTTGGGGAGTTTTTGGTTGGGTTTTTTTTTGTTGTTTGGTTGTTTTTTGGGGGGTTTTGTTTGTTTGTTTTGTTTTGTTCTGGTTTTTTTCTATTAGACAAAGTATTACTTCCGCTGCTCCTGTCATGAGCATATTTTGGCCTACTCCTCGCTCTCAAGAGCCCATCGGAGCAGCAACCAGACCACCACTCCTGGCACACTTGGATTTACAGAGATGCCCTGGAGCCACTAATTACAGACTGTAATCACTGTGCAACTAGAAGACAAACTGTAAGCTTTCTCAAGTAGAATTTTAGTGCCAGGAATGTAAATGCAGTGAAGTTCCTCGTTTTACTGTAATCTAACAAAAAAGCAGCAAGGGGAACGGCTGGTCACTTCTGGAAAAGGTGCTTCAGCCATGTCCTGTCCTGCCAGCAAGCAGCAAGCTCCCAGCGCCAGCCGGCAAGATTCCCACATCCATTCTGGGGAGGTGTTAAGCAAGCCTGGCTCTCTGAGTCCCCCTCACACCCCTGTCCCTGGCCAGTCTCTCGTTTGCTCTGGCTTTGAGAAGTGTCAAATGGAGACGTGGCTTCTGGTCGTGTCACACTTCAATGAGCAAATCTGCTCCGGAGAAACCCTGAGGGGCTGAGCCCCCTTGGAAGCAGAAGGCAGCCCTGCCTGCCAGCTCCATGTGAATCGCGTCCCTCTCAGTGCTCTGAAGCGCATTTCAATCTGCATTTTTAAAGAAGGTTGCCTTTGCCTTTAGAAACGACATGAGTAGCAATGGGAGAAAGCAGGTTAAAACATAACCGGGGGTCAAAGACATCAGGTCTTACCCCTCAAATTGTCAGCAACTCAAAAGACTACTCTGGGCATGTTATTGCATCTCTCTGTGTTGCAGTTTCCTTCCTCTAAAATTCTCCCCGCTTTGGGAGTGGAGGTGGGACAGAGTTCATCAGCATCCAGGAAAGGCTCCAGCGCTCGTCAGGGCAGAGCATCGCTGTCGGCAAGCGGTACCTGCAAAGGCTGAGCCCAAGCGGGGTGCGGAGGCTGGAGAGGCCGCTGGCACCCCCAGCCCCACTCCACAGGGCTTAAAATAGTCCCAGGGAAGTCCTAGACTGACTGAATGAGTCTCTTCTGCCATTTATTATTAGGCTTCTAAAGTACAAAAATCAGTTTATGAATCAAACGGTTACACCGCAGGGTTTGACTTCCAGGGAAATGTAAGAGAAAAGCGCGCTGTTCTCTACGCCAACAATTTTTGCTTTGTTCTTTTATGAAAAGCCCCAAGCACTGAACATCCTGGCACATCAAAGCCCGGGCCCCGGTTCCAGCGACAAGCCAGCACGCGCAGACGCGCTTCGGCTCCCCAGTCGATGCTCAGGTACATCGGCAAAGAGACCCACTTCCAGGGATGGGGTACAAAGAGCCTCCACGGAGCCTGACATCTCCAAAAACAGGACTGAACAGTAACTGTCCCAATATCAGGGAGTATTTTTCCAACAGCCACTGCCACTAAGGCGGTCGCCAAGAGCGAGAGAAGCCAAGCACAACCCCAGCTCCTGATCTCCAGCCCGCCAGCCCCCAGCCAGCGAAGTGCTTAAGCACGCGTTTCAGGATAAGTAATCCTCTCCGTTTCAACAGGATTAAACAACATTCTTAAAAGTAAGTCAATCCTGAAGTGTTTGCTAAACTGTGTCTCATTTTTCCCCGTGAAGCAGTTTCTTATTTGCAGAGCAAGCCGGTGATATTTCCTGCCACTCCCGGCTATCGGGTTCTGCGGGGCTGGGCAGGATCCGCGTGGTTCCGCACCCACGCAGCGGTTGGCACGGATCTCATCTGAGGCTTTTCGTTGCTTCCGCAACACAAGGACACATTAATACAGCTAATACAGACATGACACTAAGTGGAATTATAGTTCATCAGTTATGGATACTTCCCTTTTTTTTTTTTATGGCAGCCTGGAAATGAAGATGCTTTGTTTCCCAAGGCAGATAGTATAACCAAAAAAAAAAAAAAAAAAGGATTTCTTGCCATGGAGTATCACTTCCCTTTGGATTTATGCTGATTATTTAATAAGCTTAGAGCTTTGAGTTTCCCCTCTTCTTTCTCCCTCTGACTTGCTGCTCAAAACAGGGAAGCTGGTAGAACCAAGGCTGCTGCGTCCTGGAAGCGCTCCTGGAACACACTGGGAGCCACGAGCAACAGTTTCCAAATTTCCTCATCCCTCAAACCACACCTGAAAACGCTACAGCAACCAAAACGGCATTGCACCCAAGTGCCATGCCACCACCCCAGCTGGGGTAGGGCCAGGGGCTCTCCCGGCTCCATCCCAGTGCAGAGCACCATCAGCACTGGCAGGCGAGAGGGTCTGCAACGCCATTTGAACATTGGGAAACCCACACTTTCATCTGTGCCTTTGTCTTCCAGGAGAAAGAGGGCTGTAGGCTTGAACAAGAGGGGCTTACACAGATTATTATTACTTCTTCACCCATTTCTCAGTGCTATTTTCTCCAAGAAAACTGCATTCAGAACGCAAACACTACCATAAAATCTGTATAAAACACTCCGCTGACAATAAGGCGTCAGGAATGGAGCTGTAACGGCACGCGGCGCAGGCGACACACAGACAGACTCTCCCTACAGCCAACCCGCAAAGGGTTAGCGTGAAACTTCTGGTGCTTTCCCTGTGAAAGGTGAGGGATGCCCTTCGCATTCCCAACATTCCAGTTTGCCTTGTATTTTTAGACATTGGCTAAATCCAACCAACCAGCTGAGCATTTACTGGCCGGCACGCCGCATGGGATGGGACCACGGCTGTGAATCCACAGAACTGGAAATGGAGCATGAGGGCCACGCACGTGATTTCAGAGGCTGAGCATCAGAGGTCTCGTGGGGACCCTGATTTAAAAAGGCACCAAGTTCCACACTTCACAGGAAAAAGAAAGAAAAGGAAAAAAAAAAAAAAATCAAGTCTCAAACCGTGTTCCTCACATTCACTGGTCACTTGGCAAGAAACCCGGCTGATTTAAGAAATGGGATTTTTGAAAAAACAAGAAACAAAACCCCCACAGCACCACCATAGGAAATTCACTACTTTTCTTCTTCCTTACCACCTACATTTTCTTCTAGGAATTGCAGATTTAAAAATAAACTAAAGCAAAACAAAAAATAAATCATTATGCTTACTGCTCTTCTGTTTCCTCCAGCATTGTTTATTGCTGATGGTATCTCTCTGCATCTAGAGAGCTCCCAAATAAACTCTCTCCTCATTTGAAATAACAAACTGACCCAGCCAGGCTGGAGAACACCACATTGCGTAGGAGGAACCCCCAGCCCTCCGCGCTCTGCCAGCGTCCCTGCAGAGCCTGAGCACCCGCAGGGGTGACAGCCAGGCGGGCAGCCCGTGCCCAGCCCCAGCATGGTCCTGCGTTCCCAGAAAGAACGAATATTTGCTTCTAGGCAAATCAGGAGCTTTGCACAGTGGCGATAAATCTGGGCAGAGACCTCGATGTTGCCACCTCTGCACGTATCCTTTCTGAGGGGGGAGGTGGCGTCAGAGCCTGGAATTACATGGAGAAGTTTTCTGGTTTGTCCCTAAACTCGTGAAGGGCAAAACAAATCCTCAGGCCAAACTTCCCCAGCCTCTGCATGGGTAGAAACCTTACCCCAAATTCAGAGACAAGCTGGTTAAACTATTTCCGAGTTGGATGATGGCATCCAATAGTAAAAACACTGATGTGACGAGTCCCAGGGACAAGGCTGCTAAAATAAAAGCAGCCATGAGAGCAAGCAGGATTTGACCCAGTTGCCTGCAGCTTGCGGTGCTGTAGAACCCTGTATCTTCTCCCACTGTTGCGGTGAGGTGGCCGGTCAGCTCATGTTTGCTGCTCCTCACCCGCTGAGGAGCATCCCTGCCCACCTGCAGCATCTCCCAGCGCTTTCCACCCGGCTGCACGTGACCAGGATCTGATATTTGCAAACCAAAGTGTCATCAGCGGTTTCCAGCCTCTCATTTCCTCCGTTTGTGTGTGCCTCTCCCACAATTCCTACCTCAGCTAGACCAGCCCTGGAAAGTCAGCACAGCCAAGTACTCATGCTCCATGGGTGCTATCGCCTCATGCAGGAACCTGCAAGACCCTACAGCACGCATGCAGCGAGCACAGCAAACATCAAATCTGCCGCTGCCTTCCAGCCCTCTCCCCGGACACCGCGCAGCCGGGGCTGCCGCCACTTGGGCATCCCGCAGATGGGAATTCCTTAAATCAACACCTCCTGATACACCCGGTACCCAAGCAGAGCATCGCTGTATGTGGCTACGGCAGGAGGAACTCGGGCTGCCATGCATTATTTCCTTAGGATGCCAAGGGCAGGCAGAGCGCCATTAAGGGATCAAATCCATTTGATTTTCCTACACCCAGGGCTCTCTCCGCTCAGCTGGACCTCATTCACCCAGCTGGCTGCTGAGGACAAGGGCTATTAAATAATAATCCATTTGGACAACTGGCTTGAGCCTTTCTAGTGCCTGCCTGAATGGTTTCCCCCATGGCTCCTCTCTGCCCACCCAGGGATGCCACGGCTTCACCTCCCATTCCCACCTGAGCCAGGCAGAAAGGGAATGTGCTGGGGAAGAAAGGTGTTTGCTGGCATGCAGCATTTGGAGAGGCACCAGCCGAGTGGATTTTGGCTGATACATATTTGATAAGGATTTTAAATCAAAGCCAGGGAAGTTCTCCTGTGATGGTGTGTCCAGACTTCTCTCCCTGTACCGCACTACAAGGGCCACACAACAGATAGGGAACTCCGTGATGGAGGTATCTCCAACAAATACCCATTCCAGGGATCCTTGACTGCCACTCCCTTTTGATTTACTGAAATATCAGCAACTTGTGACATCACTATGAAGCTGCTGATGAGCTTTAGAGCACCCATCAGATCACAGGAGATGGAAGAACCAGAAATGCTAGACAAATAATTGGCTATGCTAGGACCACGTGCCTCACTGGGGCTGGGCTGGGCTGGGCTTCCAATCTGCAAACTGGACCCAGGAAAATCAGGTACAAACTGGATTTTTCTTCCGAAATTCATCAAGGGAGGCTGGACATACACACTCCATCCTTTCTAAAGGGATGCTTGGTCATGGAAGTAGCAAAGGGTTAAAATAATCTCAAGTGAACATCTGACACAGATTGTCCCCGAGACCTCTTAGCCACAGCTCAGAGCGCCGTGTCAGCCTGCATTACGGTTACCGCTGCGTTACTGGGACGAGCGATTACACCTCTCAAGATAATGAGGTTAAGCCCTCTAACGAGGGCCCATCGTCAGAGACGCGCTTTCCAGGCAAAAGCATCTTCACCAAAACCAGAAACCCCTCTGAGAAACCACGAGGAAGACACCCCAAAATTTTGCATTATTTCCTTACAAAGCTGGGGAGGAAGTGACTCCTGCTTCACAGGAGCATTTACCAAAGAAAAGCTGGAGTACCTAGCGCATTTTTTAAACACTAAAAAGGCCTAAGACGCATTCCCAGCCAGCCCAGCGGTCCAGGCAGCATGCTGATACCAGAAGCATTTCCCATACCCACAGCTCTGCTCCCTGGGACCCCAGCATGGAGCAGGGATGAGCCTCACCACACTGGGAACGTGGCTAGGAGGCAACCTGGAGCATCTGTGTCCCAAACCAGAAATCCTTTGCTACTGCTGGGAAGCATCACTTGCCGTAACTGCAAACGCAATGAAAGCCCAAAGCTCCCAGAGCACCACTGCGATGCGAAGCCCATCAGTTGTGACGTGCTGCTCTGAGCACCACTGCCATTGCATTGTATGTGTTTGGCTGGTCTTTGCAAAACAAGATTATTGAACCCAGGGTTACTTTGCGTTAAACCCATTATTTGGCCACATGACATGTTGGGGATGCAAATATTAAGTCACCAGCAAAGCCTCTGCTGATTTCCAGCGGGAATAGGAGGTGTATCATTTTAACAGGTTTATTTTGAGCTCTTTGGGGCCGGCATAACGCCTGCTATCATGTAGCCTTTACAGCAGTGGGCAGTTATTGCCAAACCAGCAACATTCCCTGACAAAGAGGAGAAAAGAGTAACTCGGATGGATTTACAGCTACTGGTAGCCCTGCGCCGTACCACACCATCACAAGGTTCCCTGATGCACACATTTCCTCTCCCATATTTGAGATGCCAATCCATCTTTTCCCATTACAGAGCAGCTGAGTATCAGGGGGAACGCTGTTATACGTCTCTTGGGGACCCTAAGCCCTGATGTCTGTGCCTGAGAAGTACCCGCGCTCCTCCATCCCCTCTGTGACATGGATGGCCCCATCCCACAGCAAACACGCTGAGCCAGGAGCAGGGCAGAGCGGGGTTCCCTCGCCTCCCTGGGACACGGAGATGATGCAAGGGCAAGCAAGGGCAGAAGCGAAGCAAGCCAACACGGAGAAACACCGAGAGCAAACAAGCCCGACCGCAGTGTCGCTGTGCCGCTCCCCACGCCGCCCACGACTCCCAAGCACAGAAATTAATGCCCTGAAACTACAGCGCTTTCTTTATGCTGCCAAGTTCCTTTAATACAACAGCAATAAATACTTATTCTCCTACTTAATGGCCTCTCTCCTCCGACACGGATGCTGAGCTGCTGTCTCGTTCAGTTACTTTTACTATCACTATCTAACAGCCTGGCAATGGAAAGAGTGAGGAGCTGGCTTTGATGGGACTTTAAAAGCCTGGCGGGGGGGGACCCAAGCAGTTTTTCAAGTGAGCTAACACCAAAGCCAACAGACACGAAACGAGAAAGCATCTGCTGCTGTGCCTCCAGCTGAACACGGGAATAGAGATTTCCTTTGATGGCCCTGAAACGCACGAAGCAGCAAGCTCAGCAGCACCCAAGGGTGCTGACGAGAGCTCAGGGCACAGGGCGAGAGGATGGCGAGGGCTACGCTCAGCAAAGCCACTGGTTTGGGGCAAAATCAACAGCATGGTAGGTGCCACCATGCTGCGTGACAGAGACACCCTGGGCTTGCAGGCAGCGCAGACATGGAGCCAAGGCAAGGGCATGGCTGAGAGGAAGCTCTGGGTGAACTGAAGCCCCAGGGACAAGCCTACCCCATACAAGGGCTCAGAGAGACTCTGCAAGCATCTCTGTGCTGCCAGACAAGACAAAAAAAAAACAGAAGAGACAGTGAAATCCCATCTTTATGCACCAAGCAAGAGAGATCAGAGACCCGGTGGTACTGCAAACGTCCTGGCTAAGGATGGGTGGAATGATGAGCTTGCCCATAGCAGCGACTAAAAGAGGGTCCCCAGGACCCCTGGGAACTGCCATGCACATCTAGTTCTCCAACATCCAGCACTGCTTCTAAACAGAAAATAAAAATAAAAATATCAAGTGCTTGGCAGGAGGTGCAGGGGTGAGCGGCCATGCAATCACACATCCTCCTCCTCCCACAGAACGACTCCCTGCCTCTCCACTGCGTTCCCCGGCTCAGCTTGGCCCCATCAATTTGCAAATAACAGGAAATATGACAACTGTTAAACACTAGCATGAGAAAAGAAGGAAAATGCAAAGCCTTGATATCTAGAAACTATTTATGGGGAAAGCTTGTTAGCACCTCTGAACGCTGATTTGGAAATAAGTCATTAGCCTGTGCCACAACCGCGGGGTTTAAGGTAACACCAGCCAATCTCACATTTCTGCACGATACGGAACAGGATTAATTAAATATCAAGCTAAACTACTTCAGCACCGGCGCACAGCAGTGTGTGAAACTGAAACCAAGGATCAAAGGGACATGCGATTAAACACCAGGCTGGCCAGAGGCTCCATCTCTACACAGCACTCCACATACAAGAGGCAGATCTTTCGTCATCAAAGGTGGCAATGAAACACCTCTATGGGACAGACCACAGCAGGTCCAGCCCAGACTGATTTTAACTCAGGAATTGTCCTGTCTTAGGGTTCAGAAGGTGGAGGAGAAGGATGCAACATTTTGCACATGTTGGCCTAGGCGCTTTGGTTTTATTCGCATACTCGCACATCTCTCTCACTCACAGGGCCTCTGGAGAGCTGTCCCCATATCTCCCTCCCTTGGGAAGCATTTCTCCCATGTCACCTCCACAGCTTTGCCCATCTTTGCCCAGCACTGTGACCCCACGCAATCCCAGTGCATCCCAGCATACACCAGCTTTGCTGACCTGTGAAGCACAAGTCAGTCAAAATTTTGCCTTTGCTTCGAGCAATAACAGGATATATTTGGGCAGAGGGAGAGAGCAAGGAGAAGAAACTAAAAGCTTCATTTATATTGCAGCTGGGATTTCAGCAGCATCCTGATGGATGCCCAGAAACAGGGAGGATTCCCAGAAACGCCTGAGCACGGGGAGTCCGAGCTGAGGGCTGGCAGCCTTCCTCCAGACCCAGAATATTACAAAACTGCCTTTTCAGAAAAAAAGCAGCGTGTAACTGGAGAGGGTTCATTTGCATTGCTTTGTAATAGTTACAACTGCTGGCAATAAAAGTGTGTCCTTCTGGAAAGAAAGGTAACAAAGCCAGGCAACTGTGCTTTCCTGGAAGTCAGAGGGGGGTGGGGAAACCCACGAACTGGCTCAAGCAGGAGTTTGGTTCAGGTCCCCGGAGCAGAGGCTCAGGTAAGTGGCTGTGCAGCCCTCCTCATGCTGGGACGGGATGCGTGGTGTTGTATTACTCAGGTGGCTGGCACGCAGATAAACGCCTGCCTTCCACTTTTGTCAGCGAGCACCCACGCGACATTACGGATATTCCCACCACGCGCAACTTCCCACCGATGCCTCTGGGACAGCACCACGGGTGGCAGCGGTGCGGGCAGACCTTGGGACACCAGATGATGCTCCTGTAACATTATGGTTATCACTGAGCAACAACACAGTGCCCAAACGAAAGCAGCGTTCAGAAAGCACGGCCGTACCATCCTGCGTCGTATTTGAAGCCCTCCAAAGCAGTGGGGAGAAATGCAACCACGCTTCTAAAAGAATTGTGCCAAAAAGCAAGAGCAGGGAACGCAACCAAGTCCCAAGTTGGGCCTCAAGCGCTGAAGCAGTTTTGAAAGCAGTTTCCCACAGTTCACTCACTCCTCCCCTCTAAACTCTGCCTGCTTTTTCCAGAAAAAGGATCCTTGTGTAACCCTCACCGCTCGGAGAGTGGGAAAAGCCCTTCAGCTCCGAATGCAGCCGGCCACCCTCCAGCCCATACCACAGGCTTGCAGTGCTCCGCAGGGAATCTGCTGCTAATGGGATGCTTTCCCTCCCTCCCTGCCGCCTTCTGCGGGGAGAAGTGACAATCAGGCAGGAAAATTTTGAAGGAATTAGCTCAAGCGTGGGAAGACGCGGAACACGTAGGAGGACGCGGGTGCGAACAGCCCCGACCTCAGCTCCTGCAAACTGGGGGAGTCTCTGCCGAAAGCCAGCAAGCTGTGCTGGGTCACGCCTGCCGGGCATGTGGCCCTTGGTGCTTCAAGAGGAGCGAGAACAGAGGAGGAAGGGGGGGAAAAAAAAACCTTAAACACTAATTAGCTTAAAACGCTGGTAAATAGATTTACACAGGCGGTGGGCAGAGCCCTGACCACAGCGGCTAATTGGGGCACAGGGGGCTGCAGGCAGAGCTCAGCTTGCATCGCCCCGCGCTGTCACGTGGGGCAGAGCCGCCACAAAGGCACATTGTGCCAAGGTATTTGAGCACAGGGAAGAAAATGCCAGCAGAATCATTTCCATGCAAGGGAAGGAGAAATGTCACCAGCTGATAGCAGCATTCATTGTGCCTTTGTGTTTCCAGGTGGTCCAAACCCTGGCCCTGCTGCCCTGGATCTCTGCAGCCTTTGGAGATCCTAGAAAAGCAGCTCCATCTTGCCCCCAGGGCTTGGAGCCTACCTTATGCTAAGCAAGGTGGTTATAATTATCACATCTGCGCTCTGCACAGATAAAATTATCAGGGAAATTCAGGGGAAAGGGTCCCGCAGCCGAATCCTGATTCCAGAGCACTGATGCAAGTATCAGAAATGATCGGATGGCCAAGTCGTCACGCTACAAAACGCAGCTCCAGGCAGAGAGGTGTTTGTCTCACACCTTGGGGAACACCAGGACAGGCTGAGCTTTGGCCAGAAACTAGCTCCTCCTGCTCAGCATTTGAATTCAGGCAGTTCTAGTTTAGTTTCCTCCCAAATTTGCAAGGCACTTGCTCCACAAACTCATCCCCTGCTTGTGCTTACGGGGTTGGGAACCTTCTCTGACCTCAGTTCTTAACTCACGTGGCCCAAAGTTGTGCGCCTAAACAAAATCCCTCATCTTGTGACTCAAAAAGAGCCACTCAAGCCTTTTAGGGGTGAAAAGCCCCCATGAGAGGCAGCTTTTCCTATGGGGACTATTTGCACCCTGACTGCAAGCATTGCTTAGCACAGGCAGAGCACGGCAAACGAGCAGCACGCCTTAATGCGTGGTGGTAGAAGATGAGATGGGCACGTGGCTCTGCTAACAGCATGCCAACCGAAGTGTCCTCACAAGGTGTCCCTTTGCTTTGCTTTGGACGGGAGTTTTTCATTTTTGGAATTAAAGAGCTGCAAGCTAGGCAAACACACCATCATCTCGGCCCCTTCATCAGCTCGGCATTGAGGTGCCCCAGGGACTTCCAGCCAAGGGGACTGCAAAGATTCCCGCAGCCCTGGGGAGGGACGGCAGCTCCTTCTCCCACGAAAGCATCCCCCCCTCCCCCAGTATTGATCGGATTTGTCCAAACAGATGGAAAAAACAGCTAGTCTGATGCAAAACACAGATCTCCAAACCTGCTTCCGAGAAACTGGCTTAAGGCTGTATTAAGTTTAATCCCTTTTGATCAAGGCCTGGGATGTAGGCAGAAAATATTACAGATTTTCACATACCTTTAAGCCCCCATTTCTGCTCTGCTCTGGAATGGAGTTGGGCGATCAGAGAAAAACATATGGAGCACAAAAAGAGAGGTTTAGGAACAGTGTGCATGTGCGGGGGAATTTGGAAGCATCCACATGAAACCAATCCACTGGCACAATGGTAATTCACCTACTGAAGAGAGAGCTTGAAATTCTGCCTGGCTTATTTCCTTCGTCTTTATTCCAACTGCTAAAGAAAAAAAAAAATGCAACAGTGCAAAAAAAAAAAACAAACCACCAAACCAAAAAACAAAACAAAACAAAAAAAAACCCCAAACAAACCAACACTACAGAAAATGTTTAAAAGCTAATTCTTTGCATTTTGCAGAGCCCCCTGACCTCGGCACGGCCATGGCACCAGCCACGTGTTTCTCAATGAGATTTAAATCCCTTCCAGCCCCAGAACAGCAGCTCAGACGGGAGATGCCCACCCCGGAGGCTGGATACATAGGAGCCGTCACAAAGCCCATCTGCGGACCAGGGACAGGTTTGTCCCTCCCTGCCACATCGAGGGATTTCAGCTGACTGCAAGTTCATCATCCCACTGAATAAAAATACAGGATCCTGCTCCAAGCTCGCGGCACCTGCAGGTTAACGCTTCAGAGACCACCGTGGTTCCAAGCCCCCGAAGGCAGTGGAAGCTTTTCCACTGATTTCTCAGGCTTTGAGCCTGGGATGCATCTTGCAGCTGCGCCGTGATCGCAAGTGGGGGGCTGCGCTCGGGCAGGGTCCCTGCACCACCCGCAAAGCGTCGGTCTCTGCCCCAGGGAGCTTCATGGACGCAAAGCCCCTCATAAAACCCTTCTGTGGCAGCACGAGCAGCAGCTTAACTGTCACAAGCTGTTTGAGACTGTTTGAGTTTTACAAATTGGTAGAAAACTCGTTTAAGCTCAAAGAAATTCCTGTAATACTAAAGTACACAAAAGAGGTAGGAAGCAACAGGAGTTTTTAAAGCATGCTGTAAAAGGCAACTTTTTGCATTTGGTTGGGATTTGCTGCTTTGATTTGTTCCAAGCTGGAACTGCATGTTTGCAGGGATGCGGGACCTTTCCCACCAAAGCTGCTTTCTCCACAGCTGCACAGAGTCGGGCTTGTAACAAGAATCCCGTTTGGGCTGACAGACCCATGGGCTGCTCCGAGCTTTCCATGCAGGCACACATCCACCTGGATGAAACATTTTCATCTCTACAGATTTAAGTTTTTAAAATGGAGGGGAGGGAAAAAGCCCAGAAGAGAAGGAAGCTGCAGAAGAACTTGATGTGCTGCAAAAATCCAGCTGATGACCTCCCGAGCCACGCGCACCGGGAACAGACAACCTGCCAGGTTCAGCCCCGGGTGCTGCTGCATCCCTTCCCGAGCACCTCGAAACACAAACCAACCTCACGCAGAAACACTCAGGAGAGAGGGAGAACGGTCGGAAGCGAAGCACGGGAAAGCAAGCATAAACTTGATTTCATTACCCCTAATCTTCTCCCGGCCTCCAGAGAGGAGGCAAGCACCTTGTAAACTTCGGGGTTTTATTCTTATTACAAGCTGGCTTGCCAAGCAAAATTCCCTAAAGCCACCCAAGTCTCAGCCGCGTCTGTGCCTGGGATCAGCACTAACACGCCTGTGAAACATCTTCAGCTCTCCAGCCGCTGGCAACATTTGGACTCTCAACCGAAGCCCATCGTGTTGCCAAGGGCTGCTCCGCGACCCTAAAAACTGCTCTACAAGCTGAGACACCTCTCAGCGCTACTGAGCTCCTGGCTTCATCGTAGATTATGTGTAAATACAAGGCCCTGGTCTCATACGGAACTAATAACCTTGGAAAAGATCACCTCGAGCACGCCGCAACAGTTCACGTGTGGGGCACAAGGAAGCCAACTTCTCCCTTTCTGCTCATGAAATACTCATTCAGGTTATGACTTGTTTTAAAACAAAAGCACCCAGCCCTTCCTCCTGAAAGCTCTGCTTTCACGGAGCTTGAAGAGCTCTCAAATCTCACAAATCCAGGTTTAGGCACATAAGCAAACAGGGAATCGTTTACCCAGTGCCTACGTTGCTCTGTGAATCTCTGCAAGCATCCAGCAAGTCTGGAAAATAAGACACACGAACGTCAGTCCTCTGATATTGCAAATTTGGCCGTTACTATCTCCCATTTCCGAAGTTGCTCCAAGGAAAGGAAGGAGTGATGCAGGATGCCGTTCACGTAGGCGTGCAGGAGAACGTGCCCATTGCTCCCTCCTCCCATTCAGAGGGCACGGAAAACTTCCCATCAGAAACAACTGCTTAATTTCTCCAGGCTATTGAGAATCAATTAAAAGCATCACAAACACAGGCATTTCCAATACAGACCTGTCTGGTTCCACGCTAAAGCCATCACAAGGAATTTACTGCTCTTGAAACAGAAAAAAAAGACAACCCAAAGCTGCAGGATGCTCAGCTCTGGTGGAAACTTTGGATGCTCCACACCAGGTGATAAGGAGACATCCCTCGCATGTGTGTCCCTGCTTCTATCCACTGACTTCCCCCGTCTCATGCACCTGAACTGGATAGATGTGCCAACAGCGTGCTGCTGCCCTGACCCTTCCATCGGCATTCGCCGGTGGGACATCTCAATCATTTATTACGTGTCTCAAAAGTGTCACCTCTGGGTTTCCCTGCAGACATGGAAAACAAGTGTGTTAAATTCCCCGTTCCTAGAAGAACAGGCAGCCACCAGTAACTAAACTGAGTTGTTCAGAAGAGCAAAGGCTGGGAGGACACGAGGTGGCTGCTCTGTGCACCACGGCCCTGCTGCCCTGCGATGTGGGGCGACAGCAGAAAAAATATCTCACCCAAAAAAAAGCTACTTGGCTGATGTTTCCAGCACCAGCAGCAAGGCAAGCAGAAACACACCATCCTCTCCTGCCTTCTAAAATAAAACACAGTGAGGCAAAATCTCCAGCTCCTGATGCAAGGTTAGTGACGGCGCCTTTTTCTACAGGTTTGCATCATTCCGGGGAAAGAATTACGAATGTTTAAATTCTTACTTATTCTGTAAGCCCAAGAGCTACAAGCAGGGGCCAGTGTCGAGTACCAGAGCAAGTGACATGCTCCTGATCTTGGTGGTTTTCTCTGCCTCGTTGAACGATTCCTGCCCAACTTCCCAGGAACTGCAAGAACCATTTTGAAAGACGGAGGCAAAGCTGGGAAAGGAGCACTCTGCCAGGCTTATAAATACTATCAAGAGCTCCTCTCTTTGCAATTATTAGATGGTTTGTACAAGTGAAGCCTCTGAAGATTGTGCAATGCAGCAGGGGAGCCAAGAAGGCCGCGTGCAGTAAGGATGCTGCCACTCCTCTTCCCTGCCCTCCCCAGAAGAAGATAAAAGGATTCTTTTTACATTTCTGTATATGTTCTGCTTCACTCCTGAGAAGTTGCTGGTGAAAACGCCTTCTAGAAATAAATGTTATTTTAGAAATAAAGGTTTTTCCATCAGTAATATCCTGACTGCAGAAATAACCAACTGTTCCCCTCTGATTTGGTACCCAAAGGATGGTTCTCAAAATAGCAAACACCGGCTTCCCCAAAACCACGGTTAACTCCAAGCATCAGCAGAGGTTTTCCAACATGACTTGCTATTCAGAGCAAATAGTCAGGAATTACCTCCTTTCCTCACACATGGTAACGGGGGATAAATATACCCACAAAGTGCTTTGATTTGACTGAGTGTGTTAAATTTAGTCTTTGCTCTGCCTCTGCAGACAGCACATTCACTGCTGTGTGGGCGACCGAAACATGCATCACGCGCAGCGTACTGCAAAACTGGCGGATGAAGGAACTGCAGTGAGAGATATCCAAAATATTGGCTCCCTTGGCAGGGCGTGCACCGCCACAGCTCACAAATTACAGGGTGGAAGGGAAGCTGGATGGATTTCCACGGTCACTACTGTACAGAGGGTGAGACAAGATGATCTAAGGGTCCCTTCAGACCTAACAAATCCATACAGCTGTAAAAAAAAAATAATAAATCATAGATTATATCTTGGCTGACTGCAAGAAAAAAAGGAAAGAGTCAGGCATGATGTTTTCAGTCAATGATTTAAGGAACGTAAATAGCTTTGTCAGAGATGCTCAGGCAGATTCCCCAGCTGCATCCCCCACCATGAGCTCAGTGTTGCTCTTAGGACCTGCAGCGTATCACGATGGCTTAGAACAGCAGGAAAAGCGAACCGGTGGCTGGCGAGCCCCAGTTTGGCTGGAGATGGGCGGGAGGCACCGTACAGAGCATATTTACAACCCAAGGGAAGAAGATTCTGATGGCCCCATCACAAAATGGCACAGCTCATGCTCTCCCCAGCTCGGCGTGCAGCGCTGGGAGAGTTACATCAGCTCCCCGGATGACACAGCGCGGCTCCAAAAGTGTCACCAGCTGTTTATCTACTGCTGAAGTGTGAGTGTTTAAAAATTAATAGGAACAAATTGAGCAAGTGTGGAACACGCAGAAACCAGAAGCTTCGAGGAATTTTCAACATGCAATGTTAAAATCACATGTAAAGAGCGAGCTCCAGCCCCAGTACAGGAAAGAAATGCCAAAAATACGCACACATAATCACATGTTTGTCCAGAGAGGGAGAAATGCAGCTCTAACCACCACGTGCTCTTTCTTCCAGCCCTTTAATCAGACATTAGAGACAAAGGGCAGCGGGGCGGCACCGTGGTCAGCCTTGAGCTGCAAGGGGAGGGGAAAAAAAAAAAAAAAAAAAAAAAAAAAAAAAAAAAAAAAAAAAAAAAAAGGAAAAAAAAGGGCTCTGTCTCTGTGTTAATACAGGCTCGCTTCAACCCCTACCACAGCCGGTACTAAGGGCTCAGGTTTTGAATGCACACCGTTGACAAAGGTCATCAATTCTGTAGCAGGATGGATGAGCGCCCTTGACGACGCCCTGCGCAAGAGGGAACAGCGGGTCCCCAGCAGCCACTCTGTGTAGTTACTAACAGGCTAAGATGAGGGGAAAAAACAGGAAAAAAAAGAAGAAGGAATTACTGGTCCCAGAAGGGCAGGGCTGCAGAGCTCTGGATAGCATTATAAATAAGAGCCAACACCTAACACCGCATCCCAAAGGTCACTCATGCAAATCTGAAGATGAGATCAGAGCAACCATTAAAGAAACAGCTGCTGGCACGTCAGGCATGAGCAGGCCAGTAACGGAGGTGCGGAGAAAACTTCTCCCTCGAGCTCCTGTCCAGAATTGAGACGTTTTGCAATAAAACAGGTGAAGCCAGTTTCTGTTCAGTGAAGCTCCTAGAAAATTCTGACAAGTACTTACTCATAGCAAGGGAAGGGAACGGGAAACTAATATTTGCTCTTAGTTGGCTCTCTTGACATTTCCTTACTGGCAGTAAGACCAGCTAGAGCACGTTTAACTCGGAGGTTGAAGTCTTACCAACTCCACCGCAGCTAACAAGCAAAGCGACCAAGGTCACCACCACACAGAGCAATTTACCCAGCAAGGAACCCAAAAAAGCCCAGGTCAGGATGAGACCCTGTGAGACCCCGCTCAGGTGCCTCATGTGGGGCTGAGACAGCAGCCAGAAGCCGCGTACTATGAAAATCCACACGGCAAATAACCGTACATCATTAACGGCAGCAACTGCTGAAATTCTCAGAGGAAAAGCTCAGCCTGGCATAAATCTCAAAATTTAGGAGCTGGACAGTGAAAAGAAGAAACAGCTTTCTGTTGCGATAGATACTGATAAGCATTTTGGTTTTGTCCAATTAAAAGAAAAAAAAGCAATGTTTCCTTTGAATCCACAAACATGCAAAAAAAAGTATCTTCCAGTTTTGGACAAAAAAAAGCCCAAAAATGTCTCTGAAAATTGAGTTTTTAATGACTTTTTCCCCCTATCTGCTACAAAGGATGTTTTTTGTTCAAAACATCTTTTTTTCCAGGACATCTTTTGGCCAGATGTAGATGATGTGCCTGGACTGCAGAAAAGCGCGTTTGATAGCGTTATCCAAAGATAACCAGCTCAGGCTGCCCCTCGCACAAGAAATCCTTTCATTTAACGTCAGGTCCTCCGCATTGAGCTGCACCGGTATCATTTCATCAGCCTGCGGAGCAAACCGGTCCGCGGGGATGGATCTGAAAGGTTTGAATAATTCCACATCACAATGAACTGGGCTTGGATGAGACTTCCACCAAAGCATCAAGCCAGTACAAGACAGGCGGCGAGAGGAATGAGGGGAAATATATTCTTGTCAAAATGACATTCCCCTTAGGAGTACAATCTCCACAAAAGCGCTTACCCACGTGCATTGTGTTGGATTTCAGATTCCGCACGTCTGAAGCACATTATGCTGGGTACTTGAATAATTATGTTTGACTTATTTAACAATTTAACATCCGCATGCTTGGCTTTACAGCTGGAGGAATAAAATCACATGTTTGAGTGACTAACAGGAAAAAAAAGACGGTTAGAGAATATATGTATATTTATGCAAGCACTCCCTCCTCTGAAATTACATTCGTAAAGAAAACGTTAAACTGAGCAAATTCTCTCCCTCGCTGGCTGCAAATGAGATTTTAAGTGGTACAACTGGTCAGCGAACAGCCGCAGGATGAGCAGCTGCTGGAGGCGCCTGTGCTTGGGCTGCTCCAGCACCAAACTGCTGTGTTCCCACCACGGCAGGACCGTGGTGCAAGTTGGCTGAGCAGGAACCCATCCACCCAACGCTGCCTCCAGACACACCTCAAAGGAAAAAAACATTCATGGGGTGATGTGTGTCAGTCTATAAACTGAACGGGCTCTCCTCAGGGCATTCACGGGCACCCTGAAGGTCCAACAGGAGCTGGGTTTCTTCTCCCATCAGCAGAGTCCAGGCTTGGTGGTGCCTCTCAAAGGCCATGGAGGGACCTCACTCATGGCAGCTCATGGCCATCAGCCAAGGAGCCTTGTTTTCCAGTTGATGCATGCAACGAAACACAGCTCTTCTGAGCAAGGAAGGTGTGCTGGGGATGCAGGAGCTACAAACACGGCTCTCCATCACTTGGCTGACGCAGGATCGGGGCTTTCTTCTCTACATCGCTCGCCGGACCTCAAGAGGGGCAATCGGTTTAATACTGACCCCGAGGCCACTCCTGGCAATAGCTGGGGCTGTCCCTCCCTGCCTACCAAGAAACCCACACTGACACGGCCCCGTGCCAGCTCCTCTGCAATACAGTACGCTGCCTGGTACCTGACACCAAGTGGGACAATGAATAAGTACATCCATGGAGAAGAGGGCAGAGAAAAGGGGAAAAAACGGGCTCAAATGGAAAAAAAGGCTTTCCAAAATGTTGAATCAATGCAACACAGTTAAATTTGCCACCTGAGCCACATACTCCATAACCGGGCAGGATCTCCCATGAGTGTTTTCCTCCTTGCCCACTGCACACTCAGAAACCAGAGCCCTTCCCTGGCCAGTATGGCCCAGTCTCACCCACACAGACCCCGCTTTGCTCCAATCCTGACTGCAACAGCAGCCCTGCTCGGGAAACACAGGCTATGAGAGGAGGGAGCTGACAGGCTGATGGGTTACAAGAGAGAAAAAAGGAAAACTGTCATCACTGCACCCTTGAGGGAAAACCCAGCGAAACGCCCGCGCCAGCGACCGCAGCGGGGAATACCGAGGGAACGCTCTCCCAACAAAGAGATGCTAACACATTTTTCATAAAGCACTTTATTCTGCTACAGGCACAGAGCGCTATCAGTAATAAATGTCTGCAAGCACGATAGTAGGTGGTGGCACTGATATCTGCAAAACTACAGATAAAAGCTGATGGGCCGTACACCAGAACAACTCTGCATTTATTAAGCCTTCTATTAATCATCTATCCAAGCTATTTATATTGGAACGCCTCCATTAAAACATGTGATCCCAGTTCGCTGCATCTCGCCCGCTTCCTTCACATCTAAAGACACATGAGCAGGTCTGAGCCAGGGTTATCCCAGTTTATCCCAGTGAAGCCCCAGCGTGGGCAGCATGTCATCCTGCCCTGGAACCAGCTGTGCATCGTGCAGCCCCTGCCTGTATAAAACACAGAATCTCTTAATCTCCTCATCCCAGCCCTGGACAAGGGTCACAGCACGCCAGCCCCAGCTGGAAAAACGCTTCCACAGTGCGCGAGCAAGGGATGGGACACATCTAAAGCAATTAGACACACAGACCAGGAGACATTTCAGTGGCTCTCCTGAGCACAGTCATTGATGTCTTCACTCTCTGACAGCTCTGCAGGTGCTTTCCCGCTGATCCCTGGGGATATCCTGATGGGAAATCCCCACGGGGACCGCATATCGCCCAGCGCGGGTGATGGCGTTGGCACCCCTGGTGATTCCAGCAGAGCTACCAGGGCCGATAACTTCATGATATAAATGATCTAAATTAATGAAACATCCATCTGGCAGAGAGAATCACAGAACCATAGAATGGTTTGGGTTGGAAGGGACTGATACAGCATTCCAGGACAAAGTTAAAATAAATAAAATTACAAATAGATAAACAAGGAAGTGCAACCTGTGGTGCTACAAGCCTGTTTGTCACCAGAAGTTTAACTTCAGAGCATTTCGCTACCCGGACAAAGTCAGGTCACTCGTGAATTTGCATTTATGATATAAATACAGAGCGCTCCGCTGCTCCATGCGCCGTTCCTGAACCCAGTGCAAAGCTGCACGACAGAAAGACAGAGTGGAAAAGATAAGCTTGGATGGGGAAAAACTACGCAGAAAAAGAAGCAGAATTAGATTAAACTATATTAAAAAGCTGGCATGGAAACAAGTTCAAACAGCTCCCCGTAAAGCAGCTCAGCTCTCTGGGCTCCATTTACCAGACATCCTTTTATTAGAAAGTCACTGAAGATGACTGCTTAGCAGTTGCAATAAAGAATAGGTGGGTGGGGAGGGAGATTTTTTTTCCCCGTTAAGATTACAGAAAGGCCTGAGGCAGAGAGAAGGGAAAACCTCCACATCCAGGATTTGGTTTCTGCCCTGTTCATTAGCTCAGCCGGTGAGCACTGAGACCTGAACTGTCCCAGGCTGAAGGGCTCCTTCACTTGGAGAGTCACTGGAGTCCAGGGTGAGCATCCCAGTCATTCCGCTGCTTTTAGCTGAAACGAGGAATAGGCACATAGAGGACGCAACTGAAGGTACATCGCACGAGGGTCATGATACTTTTTGTTGTGGAAACCTCAAAATATGCGAGAGCCTAGAAGTCTCCAGCTACACCATTTCACAGAAAAATCTTCCGCATCTTTTTATGACCTCCCCCCTCCCCTCCCACCCGAGGGCAGGAATTGCCTGTGTCCCACCATGCAGCAAGACAGTAGCATCTTCCCGCAGGAGTCAGATGCAGAGCAAAGCAGCGGCTCCCGTGCGCACAGCACACAGCAGCTGATGCTCTCCATCACCAAAGAGCTGCCAATAACAATTCTTCCCAGGGCCACAGTCCTTCCTGCTAAACCTTGGGTCTGCTCCAAATTTGTCACTGTGGCATATTATTAACCCTCATTATCATCAAGATCTTGGCATGCAAGCACAGATCAAGGTGCCTTAAGTTGTTATGGTGCTTATTTACCAGTCCAACCATCACACAAATCCCAGTAAAGAAGAGAGAGAACAAATGCCTGGAAAGCAGTGCGAATAATAATCTAAAGGATTACAGAAATAATCTAATGGGTTTTGAAAGACCATAATCACCGCCAGCACCATGGGATGTCCAGCCACTGCGTAAGCCAACGTCAACCTCCACCCTAGTTTTTCATTAAAACATTAAATGACGATGCGACACGATCTATGATATCAGGGAAAGACAACCTGAGAGGCCATCTGTTTTCAGCCATCTGACGGTTTCTACCACACCCCTGTCCCCAGGGCAGACCCCTGGACATGTTGCATTATCTAATCCCAAACACGGCAAAAACAGGCTGGAGATTTTCTTAACGATGATCATATTGCTTGGCTTTTTCCACTTTGAATACGAGGAGAACAGGAGCCGCGACACGTGAAAAATTGCACTGTTAAAAATAACATTAAAAACGCATCTATTTTGGCCCTACGGCCCACATAGAAAGATGCTTCATTATCCAAGTCTAAGAACATAATTATGCTTTCATATTTATTTTTTTTTAAAAAAGAAAGAACTCTCTTTGGCTTGCTCTGCTCTACTAAAGCTGCACTTGAATGGGAACCTCGAGACGAACACCACTCAAGCCTGTCCATCTCCTCTAGGATCCAACTCGGGGCTCGCGGCAGCATCACGGATGACCCCCTGGCACAGCCTCTCTCAGCTCTCCATCCCACACACATTTATAAATGGAGCAAGGATTCCCTCTGTGTGGATGACAGCCCAGAGCATCTCCTCTTCCCCTCCGGGCAGAGGAGAGATCCTCGTTTCAGCAAAAAAAAATAACCCAATTATCAGCGTTTAGGAGATCTGACAAGTCCAGCGTCACACCGACAAGTCATGCCCCCATTAATTTGGGGTGGGTTTTACGCCACTCTCACTCAGGCTGGTTTGCAGCCAGTGCCAAATCCCAGCAGCTCGCTTGGCACTAAAATCTGGTTTCCATAGAAACAGGTAGATAGCACACAGGAGCTAAATCTTATTTACTCTGTTAAAGAAAAGGGCTTTCCAGGCTGTAATTTAGACCTAGAGGTAAGTGCAATGTTATTGGGAATACAAAGGCTTCACAATGGCTAAGAACATGGCTTTTAAGTGAACAATACTTGCTTTTTTCTTTAATATCAATTTTTATAATAAGAATAACATAAATTGACACACACCCTTTAAAAAAGTTTCACATCCCATCAGCTGTCTTAACACATACTTAATTTTTTTTATTAAATGCTAGTGGGTGTTGGAAGATTAATTTCTCTCTCTTCCTTCACTCCTCCAACCAGTAACAATCCCACTAACAACTGAGGAAACCTGCAGCTTTAGTAACCAGTTAGTTATCCATTGTAACTTGGACAGAACCATCACTTAAAGCAAGTTTCCTGACCTCAGTGCCAACAAGATACCCTCAAACCGTAAGCTCACACCTTTTTTCAGCAGGTATATTTAGACCAGACCTGGTGCAACATGCACAAATCACTTATTTCTCCCATTAAAGGCAGAGACACCAAACACCTGAGCAGCTTCGCTGCAGCAAAACACTGTGTTGCTCGTTTGCAAAACATCAAATTTTGGGTGCATCCCTTGCTCTCTGCTAAGAGGAACTTGTGGACCCAGAAACACACACACACACACAGAATCTGCTAATGCTTTGAACATCAAGATGTATGGGTTGGAGATACCCTTAAAATGACTCTGCCTTGCCCTGCACGATCGCAGAGTTAGAATATGTATTATTTCTGATGAATAATACATGATAGCACTGTAAATCCAGTCCCAGCTGAGAACGTGCTCTCCAGCAAGGAGCTGGGAAGGTTTCTGGGACCGCACTGTGCTGTCTGGAGGAAGCGTTTATCTCCTTGCTAATGAAGGGAGTTGCTGCTCCAGCATGGACAAGGGGTTGCAAAACTCTAATTAATTAATGGTATTCAAAACCGAAGCACATCACTCTCCATGACAGCCCAAATCTCTTCCCACTAGAGACCCTGGGGCTGACTCCAGTCCTTGCTACTGGGAACTAGGGTCAATTTTTTTTAAAAAAATGAAGCACTTGCAAACATTTCCTAACTGGGAGGGGAATGGGGGGCGAAGCACATCGCTTAAGCAAAGGTCACTGAATAAAGATGACCTGGCAAAACTTGGGGAAGGACTACGGTGAATCCCATTTAACAGGGCTCAGCTATCCTCCTGCAAAAGGCACGGATTTTGCTGAGACCAGAGGACAGCGGGGGCTGTCTCCAGCCCAGCCCCGTCCCCAGGCCAACGGGGATTGTCCCCAGCATGTGCCAGCCCAGGGCAGCCATGGTTCCCGTGCCACATCAGCCATCGCACTTGCACAGCCAAGCCACGAAATCAGACAGACATCTCAAATAGTTATTTTTAAAATGACTGTCGAAGTGAATTTTCAAGCCAGACTGACAGCATCTGATGGTGGCTCATTAGCTGAGCCTGGGATGACATTGCTCATGGCTCTGCCAGGGTAATAAAGGAACCAGCTAGCAAACAAAGCAAAAAAATCAATATGGATGAGTGCAATATTTTTCATAATGTCTTTATTGTGTGCAGTCTTCCTCACACAGCTGTTACTAGACACACTTTCTCCTCCTTTTGCAGGGAAAGTAGAAAAGGGAAATGCTCTTATTCACAACTGCCACACCAGAAAATCCTACACCAACTTCGTCATCCCTGAAGAGTTTATAAATGAATCCTAAAGAGCAGACTAAATCAAATATCAGATATCAGGGGCCGGGCAGGTGGGGACATCCATGTGGCACCGAGTCGCTCCGAGCTGTGGAGCAGGAAATGGGCTGAGCCCATGGATGCTCGCGGTACGAGAAAAGGAAGAAAAACTACACTCAACAGGAAATTTTGCTAGCAAACGCAGCAGAATCACATCCTTTCTGAAGGCATCCTCTCTGTGAAAGCAGTGACCCCACATGACCGGTGGCGAAGGGAGGTGGGGTTTTGCCGAGCTGCAGGCCAGAAGGAAAAGCATGCTGTGTGACAGGGAACTGCGCTATAAACCGGACAAACAGAGAGGACTGCTGATGTGCGACAAGGACCATCCCGCCCAAAAAGAGCCAACACACCGGGAGGAGTGGGACCGGCTTGGGGAAACACTGCCAGACTGCCACCGCCACCAAACCTCAACTGGAGGCTGATGCACCAGCCATCACCACCCTGCAGCCTGGCTTCCCACATCGAGGAGCAGACAACGGGGAGCTGGACCTCCAGTTTTGGGGGGCTGTGCACCAGCCTTCCCAGTAGATTTGTATTTATTTGAGCACAGAGGTCTGCTCTGCCCTGGCTGGTCTCAGTCTGGCATTACCAGTGGGGCCACTCCAGTTTGCATTTATTTATTGCAAAATGAGTGCTGCGAGATAAGCTGGGAAATGTTGCAATTCCCAAGCAGGAGCTCCGGACAGCGGAACCGCCATGACGGCAGACATCCTCCCATCCCTCCCGGGGGCTCCTGCCACGCTGAGCTGGATCAATGTCTCCTGACATCGATCAGGTCCGTTGAAAATTACCTTAATTACCCACACTGAGCCAATGCCCTGCCAAGGTTAGAGCCAGCTGCACTTTCAGGTTTGGTGGTGGAAAAGCTCTTGGACACAAAGGTGAAACCACTGACAGCAAAAGCTTTGATGCAAAGCAACAGTAGTTATCTGCCACTCTCTTGTCCCCTGCGTCATCTCCCAAACCCCGTGCCAATCACTTTGGCTATTTTCTGGCACATTGCATTCAACGAGAGCAACGCTTTCACAAGGTCCTCCACTCTCTGACCCTAAACCCACTGTCAAAAGGCAGCTGGACACTTGAGACCACCTGGCTGGATGCAGAAAGGGCTCCTGTATTTTAAGACTATTTCACCCACGCTGCTGCCATTTGATTTTACTTTGTCCCGATACTGGCGCAGTTTATCACCCCCAAAGGCAGCTGTGCAGGGAGATCGTTGCTTTTTCTGTGCAATCGGTTGGGTTTTGGTACCTGCAGCAGGGCTGTTGTAATTAATAAAGGACAAAAGGAAAAGAAATTATTCCTCCGAGGCTTAGCTCTTGGTGAGTAAGCAGAAACCATTGATTAAAAATGAGAAATGAGAAGAGGAAGTGCCTCTCTGCTTCATAAACAGCTTGGGACACAATGGTTTATACTGTACATAAATTTAAACAGAGGAATAAATAGCCGCTTCTTGGATACCGGCCGAAGCAAGATGATGGCAGGATGGAAGCAGCGCGGCAGGAATGACCCGTCTGCACTGAACACAGACGATAAGATCTTAACGAGAAGGACAGATGAGAAGGTTTTACTGATCTCAGAATTAGCCAGGCTCAGCAAGCAGCCGTCCTTGCCGAGCCCACAGCCGTTAATGAATCCCCATAAAAACCTCTGCAAACCATCAGTGCCATTTTTCAAATGGAAAACCTGAGGTCCAGAGATGCTGGAGTGAGTTGGCCGAGAGAAAAAGCAGGAGGATGAGGCCTGGGCTGCGTTTCGCACGCGCCATGCTGGAAGCCCCGAGGCCGGGAGGAAGCAAAGCCGTTCCCGTGGCAGCCAAGAAAAACCGAGCTGTGTTTATACGCACGAGCACTGAACAGCAGGTATAAAAGCACAGAGCTAGGACCCAGTACAGCTCTGTACCAAGGGGAAATGAGGGTTATATATAGCTGTATTTTTAAGTAATATTCATGATATTCAGCACTCACGGGGCGGTGTGAAGCGCTGTGGACTTTGCCATGAGCGGTCCCACAGCAGTGCTGAATGGGAACGGGCAGCTCCGCGCACCCATGCCGGGCAAAAGGGAAGGAATAGCTCAAGCATAAGACACAGTCCAAAGACATTTTCTCGTCTGCCCTTATCCAGATTCCCACTGGGAAAACACGAGTGCATTAATTCATTGCACCATTTGGTCCATGGGGAAAGTGAGGCGCGGAGGTTGAAGAGCACTTTTTTTGGCAATCCAGCCTCCGCCACCGTGCCAGCCACTTGAGCCGAGCACCACAGCCAGGATCCTGGCGGTATTTTTGTTGGAGAAGGCAGAATAAATCTCCAAGGGCATCGCTGGAGAAAGAGGGGAATAAAAACAGTTTTAACACTTAAGTGGGAGGGGAAAAAAAAAGAAGTACTGAAAATAAACTTGAGGATCCGGAGCACAACTCAGCTCCCTCCTTTCTCTGCGCCCGCCCCTCCCGTCGCTTTCCCCAGCAAAATGTGCACAAACACATCCTGCGGTCAGGCCAGGGCTTTTCATCTGCTGCCAGGGAGATAAAGCGAATTCCTGCTTGGGCCGGAGCAGCACCCGGTGCGAGGCAGCGCTGGCCCCGGCCAGGACCAAGGCGGGTTGGAAAACACGGCGGTGGCCGCACGCCCTGCTCTGAGCGGTGAGGAGATGAGTGGTCCTGGCACCGTTCCCCTCGGAGCGGGGATGGTCGCTGGGACAGAGGTTTGGGCACAACCTCAAACCGTTGCTCCTTTGGACGGGCCATGGGAAAACACCACGCACACCTGAACACGCCTGTGCAAATAATAGGAGGAAAATATAGCAACACATCAGGGCTAAAGGCAGGGGATCCGGCCAAGGGACAAAGCAGGGGCAAGCAAGGACAGCACCTCATACTGGGACTGAGCTGGAGTTGTTCGCTCTTTGGTGTAGGTGCTCCAACTTTTGGCACGGATCCACAAACTCCTGTGCAAGAGCTGCCCAGGGATGCTGGGGGGGACGCACAAGGAGAGCAGCAGCTGGCAAAAGGTATCCACAGAAAACAAAACTCAGCATGGATGGAGGGTGTGGGGTCAGGTCTGGGGAAGGGTCCAGCTCCGGAGCTGCAGGCTCTGGTCCTGCACCAGCGCCAACCCCAAAAGGCTCCTCCTAAGGGGACCACTCACCCACCCCACACACTCCCCTGCAAGGCTGGGACAGTCCTGCAGAGAGTGAAGGAGGTGGAATGAGAGGACAAAGCAGACAGACAGGAAAGACACAAGGGAGGGGAAAAGGCTGGAGACCAGGGCATTTAAGCCTAAGATGTTCTGGTCAGGATTTACCCCAAAGTAGCTAATCTGCACTAACAGGAGTAAAACAAAGGGTGATGTCACCAACTCCATCTGCTTCAAATTTGCTCTAAGCTTACATTTCCCTAATTAGAAAGAAAAAAAAAGAAAAAAAAAATCACCAACATTTGCTAACTGAACCCAAAGCGAAGCAAACACCCCCACGCATACACAAAATGCCTTTCTTCCTAACCAGCCAGAAATATTGGCACTAACAACCTCCCAGGCTTCCTGGCTGGTTATCAATACCAGCGGAGCTGGAGACGCGGTGGGACAGCAGAGGTAGGAGCACCAGTGGCAACCTGCTGTTGTTGGAGATAACCGGCCTCCCCAGGACTCCGCACCACCCATCACCACACAGGAAAGCAAACGGGCTCCGCTAATGGTTTGGGTTGATGCTCTCCGCTGCTGTTGGCCTTTTAACAACTGCGCAAATGGAAAAACCAATGAAGCTGAAATCACTTTGTCACCTGCTACGAGGTTTTTGCATTGAGTTAAAAATATTTTTTCCAGTGAACTCAAAGAGCAGAAATGAGAGCAGCTCAGGTGAAGGTTGTTAGCTACTGCAGCCCATAGCCGTTATCCCATCCAGTCCAAGCTCTGGGGGCTGTGGGGTCCCCTGGGAACAGCGATGGAAAGAGAATAACCCCAGCAGATCCTGGCAGAGGGCTGGATTTGCCGAGGTTTTGCTGTCTGACGATCTCATCTGTCCATCCTCAAGCCTAGTTTTGCTGGCCCGCAGGCAGGAACAAAGCTAACGCAGTGATAGCGTGGAAACTTTAATGGGGGCCCAAATTACCGACCCAGGGAAGGACACAAGCACCAGGGTACGCTCAGGGTGCCACGCTTGCCGGCAATCTGGCCCGAGGATACAATTTCTGCCCATTTCAAGTAAACCTGAGAAACTTCCCAAGCACAATAAGCACTGCTTCAAGTTCATGGCCAGCTCAAACCCAGGGAGCTAAACCAGCATTTCAACACAAATAGAAGAATAGAAGTAAGGACCAAACCTGAAGCCAGGGCAGCTTGTGCCAGGTTCGGCGGGGTTCGTCCTCAAGGAACCCTGAGGCATCGGCAGCCTCCCATGTTCCCGGAGCTGTGCCGGAGCTCAGGCTGCCAACCAGGCTGGGTCTGGCAAACAAACACTCATCATGGGTCTGACTACAGGGAAAAAAACCACTTGTTTCTGCCTCAGTCCAAGGATTTCTATCATGTGGCAGCTCCTGAGAGCTCTTCTCCTGAGTGTTTCTTACTTTAAAACCAAGAACTTACCTCCAAGCTTGCCTGGGCAGACAGACATCCACGTGTGTCCATGCTGCAAAAGGCAGCAGGAATAAAGGGGAAGCTGGCGCGATGCGCAAGCCCGGAGAGGATGCTGCACGGGCATCCTTCCCCAAACTATGGCCCTGGCTCCCCAAAAAAACCTGAGCTCTACACTGCATCCCTGCTCTGCATCACAGTTTCTGCTTATTAAAGAGAAAGAAAACGTTTTCCCCTCCTTGCAAGGTGTCCTGGCATGTACAGAGTCATTACAGCAAACCAGCACAGCACGAACGCCAGGGATTTCCACAGTAACTCCATAAACACAGCGCTAATGTCGCTTGTCTCGAATGAGGCTTTCGCGGGCAAGCAGAAGGAATCACTTAATCTGAAAGACGAAGGAGACTGAGGGCATCAGGAGGTTTCTAGGAAAGGATTCTGGGGTCCGCAGAAAGCTCAGGGGTGACGCAGCAGGTCCTTTGTACATCTCTATATCAGCTCCTCTCATGTTTCAATCAAGGCACAAAAATGGAAGAAAAAGCAAAGAGTCATGCGGGTGTGCGGCAAATTGCTGGTGTGTGCGAGGGAAGCTGTCAAGGCTCAGCTGGGGAAGACAGACAGCAAGCAGCAAAAGTTAAAGACAGGAACGGCAATTCAAAACGACAAGATGTAAAAATGATATTGCAGGCGACGGAGCTTGAACTAAGTTTATCCCAGTAGCAATCTGGCGCAGCATGCGAGATGGACAGCCTGGCAGGTAAGGGCTCCACGTGTCCACATAGAACATGTCCGTTTGTCTACGTTTCCATAAGCTGAGACCCAACATCTGGGCAGGGGAGCACAGTGATGCTGTGTCCCCAGTCCAAAGGACAACACCACGCTCCTGGGATCGCTCCCAGCCGCAGCAGGGCCGACCTTCTGCTGAACGGCTAAGGGGAGACCAAAATTGTACAACCTGGCTGTCCAGCACAGCGGAGGGAGAGGAAGGGAAAGTTTTTCTTACAATTCGCAGTGCTTCTGCACGCACTGTTAGCCACTTCTGCATTTACCATCAATAGCACCCAGCAAGCACTTGGCGAGGAGCTTGGTGATGTTTGCCCATAGAGGTTTCTGCATCCGACCCCACAGCACGTTACGTGAAACCAGCAACAAAACCAGCTGAAACACCAGCGGAAGGGTGATTTCCTCACTCCCAGTCCTCCCTCCAGCACCTCTGCACATCAGCCATCCCAGCGCGCGCCTGGGAGCACCCACATCCATTAGCTGCTCACATGGCAGCTCCCAGTGCTGAGACTGCAAATCCAAACCCAAGATTTCCAGAACCATGAGTGGTTTCACAGCCTGAGGCCAAGTCCTTGCAGAGGTCTGCTAGCTCAGAAGTGCTGAGGCATCGATATTCTCCAAAAAACTCAGCATGGGGCTTGTTTCCTTAAACTAGAAGCCATTTCAGACCCTTATCTTCCTAAAAGCTTAGACTTATTTAATTTTTCAATTAATGTACTAAGGATACAACTGTATTTTAGCAGCTGGTTCTTGTCCTCAGCCAAAAGCCCCTTCCCCAAGTGCATTCCACTGCCTGTGCATCACCGCTCGCCCAGCCCTGCATCCGTACGCGGAGAGCAACCCCGTAATAAAGCTGCATCCACAATGCCGCGATACAAGGCTGCTGCTCACCTGCTTTAATTTCCCACACTCACACAGCTCCTTGGGAACTGATTTGTAAGTATAGTATAAAAACCTCTTTGGAATCAAAAGTAATTTATAGACTTGAGAGGAAAAAAATTTGACATTTTCTAGATCGCACATCGTCGCTGTAAATCAATTTCCATTTTGCACCCCTGATGCAAGCTGCTTCCAGCCTTGGTAAATAAATGCCAAGGGTAATGAGTTTTGAAACAACCAGCCTGAAAGTAACAAAGACAATGACAGTCACTGAAAAATCCTTAAACTGCCAGGAAATCACAACCGCCCATTTAAATAATTACCAAAACCCAAGTGATGAGGCAAAGGAGATCGAAAATTTGAGCAAGGAGTTGATTATCCGTCTTTTGTTTGTTATCAAATTGCAAACTAATTTCCTGGAGGATAACTGTTTCCTCCGGTTTTGTTTCTGCCCTGAAAGGCCTGCATTACTGCCGTTGTGTGAGTCTGAAGATCCCCTTCATCATGGGTGCGATACCCTGCCTCCAGACTGGGAATTTGCTATTTCACAACTACCTACCTACCCATCCAGCTGGAGAAAAAACAAACTTGGTGGCATCACGGTGGGACATGAAGTGCACAACACCCACCTCCTCACACACAAGCAGCACTGGAAACATCACAAAGGATACCCCTTCCCAGTACATTAACCCAAAAAAAGCGCTAGCTAAGCGCAGAAGACTGGACAGAGCATCGTTTCGTCACGCTGCACCCTCCGTACCAACAGGATCACAATAATTCAAGAAAACCATTTGCAAACCTCCCTTCCCTGGCAGCCCTGGCTTGCTGGGCAGGAATGACATGAGCACAAAGCCTCCCTTCCACACAGCACCTGCCCACCAGTTGACTTCAGGAGCCCTTGCCATCGAAGCAAGAAGGTGCGAAGCTGTCAGGAGATGTACGAGAGGAACAGCGACGTTTCAATAAACACTTCAGAAACAGCTCAAACCAGAGCTAATACCCTCTGCCAGCTCACGTTAAACAAGAAAGGGTGAGAAACTATTTCATAGGACACAAAAACCTCTGAGAGGCTCGACGTCAAGCCTGCATTGCCCCGGCCAGCATCCTCCCATGTGAGCACTGGGACCATGTCACTTTCGGCACGGGATGAGGGAGGAGATGGGTGCAAGCAAGGTCCCAGGTTTTGTACCAAGACAGAGAGGAGGTCTTTGAAAAACCTGAAAATCATCCAGGATGGCCGTGCACCCACCAAGAGTGACCTCCTGCGTTTTATCAGCTCTCCAGCAATCCTGGCTGTTATCAAGCGAGACGCTTTCAGTGCCATCTGCTCTTCTCATTTCAAAGACTCAACTCCACGGGGAGAGACAAGAGTCTTTGTTCATCCGACCTGAGGGAGCGTGCCTGTTTATCAAGGGACCTCCTGGTGCTCAGGAGCATCAATCGCACAGAGCAGGAGCAGCCCCTGCCCCTTGGGTCACGGGCAGCACGCTTCCTTCACAGACATCACCTGCTCAGACAGAGCTTCAGGATGCTCAAGAATAAAAGGCGGGGAATATAAAGCCATTCATTTTTATCATTATAAAAAGAGCAAAAGCCAAGCATAAAGGCTTGTGCTGACAGCAATCAATCACTCAATAACCACCAGACGTTGTTACATTCAAAGAAAATGGTGAGATGATATTTGAATAAACAAGGCGGCGCAATTACCGACGAAAGCTGCACCCAGGTGAGACTTCATGCACGCTCTCTCAACCTGCAGCACGGGGATCAAACATCTCCCGCTGCAGATGAGGTGGCCTGCGGTGGCCAAGGATGCAGCCACTTCCAGAGACACACATCGCACTTGGAATTCGGGTTTATTTTTTTTATGTTTGCCAAGGAGCTGGCAGCTGCAGCCCGGTCCGGGTCAGGGAGCCAGCGCATCTCCCCCCGGCCCTGCTGCTGAGCATCCAAACACTCCCCGACATTAAGTGTTCCTCTGACCAGTGAAATCACTTGATATATGAAAGTAATTTGAATTTATGTAGCAGAAATGCAAATTCAGCCCTGGGGCTATTCTTCTGGATGCAACCCAGGAGCCTCCCAGCACACACACGCTTCAGAGGTGAGTTACTCAGAACATAAGAGCGAAGCTAATTACCAGTCCCAGCGCACTAAAGCTTTTGTTACGGTTCAGAAGGAAAAGAAACCAAAAAGACTGATACAGGAAAAAATGAGCGATTCATATTTGTCTTCTATTAAGAAAAGCCTGGCTAAGACAGATCTTCTGTATTCAGAGAAATGAAAGGAACGCCGGGTCCCATCCATCCTTGTCTCGCAGCAGACACGGCATGTGCACGGCGGCAGGGAGGACGCCGGCCGGGACGAGGGGGGTGCCAGGGCAGGATCCTGAGGAATTCACACCACAGCTCTCCCAGTATTTATAAAACACCAGCATCAAATTAGGAGAATTTCTGGGAACCAGCCAGGGTTTTTAGAACAGGCGCATGGCAAAGGTGGTGGGTTATCACCAGCACTGGTCCCTGCTCCAGAGACCCTGCACACCCAGGGGCCAGCCCAGACTGCTCCATGCTCTGCAAATAACTTTTTTTTTTTGGTAACGGAAAAGGAGTAAAACACACAGAGTTGATGTAAAACCCCAGAGAGCCAAGACTCCCAGCAGAGCGGCCATCGGGCAGAGGAAGCAAATGGAGCAGAGAACGAGCATCATCTCCAGATGCAGAGCAACACCACATGCCATGTTTTCCTCGAGGGCGAATTGCACCCCTGGCCGTGCGACCCATGAGCTCCACTGTCCCCTACGGCAGGTGATGGGGACAGAGCACCCCACACCCGCCCCACTGCTCCTGCAAACACATGGCCGCTGAGAGCGGCTGCAGCATCCAGGGTCAGAGCAGCAGAAACAACGTCAGGAGGCATAAAAAGAAAAAAGCTCGCAACTAAAAGCTTCACAGGGATGATTCACACTTCCCGGCTACGATGAGATGTTCCTGTTTGCCAAGTATTTCACCTTGGCTTGGCAAAGGACCGCCAGCCAAAGGCACGTAATCTCACCATGAAAGCTCTGGCACGGAGTAAGAGTGATATTTAAGTGTCCTGCTCAAAGAAGGGTGGAGAGAGCAATGGAAACTCCATATGGCTGCTTTATATATCTAGCAGCTTTATATATTTAGCTGGCTGCAAGGGGAAACATGCGGCTGTTGAGAACAATGATACCAGTTCCTGACCCCGCGCCGTGCCCCAGGAGAGAGCTGTTTACAGGAAGAAGCCTTTGCCCAGCGAGCAGATGGCCAACAGCCCATGGCGGGCACCGGCACGCACTCCGGCCACGTGGCCGCTGGGAAACAACATCCCAGCTTGGGTGAGGCCCAAATCAGCAAAGACTTTGATGCAGCGAAACCTGATGACTTTGCATGAGCGGAGAGGACCTTCGCTGCAGCCCCGGAGCCACACAGTGTAGGGAATTGGGGACCGGGCATCTCTCCGGAGTGGCACCGAGGGGTTGGTAGCTCCAGCAGCACTGCTGACAGCACTTCCACAAAGCCCAAATACATGCAACACAAGGTGTTTTGTGCCTGGCTCCCATCACCTGGGCCGTGCACACAGCCATCTGCTGACTGATGGACCGACGGACTCCCAGACTCCTCGCTCACGCAAAGCCCATCTGCAGAGCGACATGGGGAGGAAAACCACTGTGTGAAAGGGAAAGGAAGTGGAAAGGGAAAGGAAAATGTTTTTCACTCTTGTGAACAAAACAAAAGCCACAAATGATTCAAACCGTGCCACAACAGCCAGCCTACAAAGGGGGTTATGGTGCACCTTGCTCAAGAGCCCGCTGCGAAACAACAAAAGCCGCTGCATCCGGGCACTGCAAGCACCCCTGTGCACGCAGCGTTATTGTGGTCTTCTCCTGGGATAAAACTGCAGCCCCTTCCCTCCTTCCCAAGCCCACCACAGGTCGGAGAACCACCCCCAAGGTCTGCTTGAGCCAGTGCCATTGGGGCTGAGCCTCGCAGCATCCTCACGTCACCAGTGCTGGAGGAGCAGCAAGGGCAGAGGAGCAAAGCGCTCCAAGGAATGGCCCTAGCAATTAATTCATTAATGGAGAGCTCGTGCTTGGAAAATACGCATCGTGCTATGCTTTCATTCCAGGCTCTGAGAGCATCCAAGAGCGTGGAGCAACGTGCAAGCGGTGAGGCTCACCGCTCTCATCACCTCCACACACAGGCTTTTGACATCTTGCAGCGTGATCGATGCGCGCAGTCGCTGCACCCTGGTTTTACAGGCACAGAGCTCTTCGGGGACACGCCGGCAAGGGGGAGCTTGGAAAAAAATCACTGAGACTTTGCATCTCCTGCCGCTGCAGCCACTGCTAACGAAGCCAGGTCACTTAGCACACACAAACCCTATCACGCCTAATCTAGCAGAGTACAATATACCTACACACAGTGACTTTTTATAGGAGGTACATAACATGCTGGCACAAGCACGATGAATTCGATATAACGCATCTACATACGTACAGAGGGGAGCAGAAAGCGAGGCCGCTTCTCCCTGCGGCAGCGTTTGACAGTTTGAGACATCACCACGGTTCAGCTATGGGACAGGACACACACGTACAGTACTACTTTCTCTCTAGTCTAAATACTGATAAAATAGTCACATTTAATTTTTTTTAATAATATTTTAAATTAAAAAGCTACCACCCCCAACACTTGTTTGTTCAAATGAAGGAGAAACTGGGTCTATGTCAAGTCTGGCAGAAGTGATGAGGAGGCATTTTCCTTGTGATTGATGAGGTAAAGCCTCCAAAATGATTGACAGGACAAAAGACTTTTGTTTTCAGTTAATAGGCAATGCAGTAATTTTCTTTAAACAGCATCTTTTCTCCCCAAGCCTTTCTGGAAAAAGCACAAACCGCCAGACAAACCCCTGTATCGAGCTGAATCGATCCCCTGGCCAGGTGCAGCGGCTGAAGGCCAATTGCCACCGCGTTGTCTATGGTCCAGAGCCTGAAGAACCCAAGTCAACCAAATACACGTTTAAGAGCCAACCCTGCTCCTGTAACCAGCACGACTGTTGTGAACACTTGCATGGAGAGGGCCAAATGGAGCAAGAAATCCTCCCCTCGTGGAATCACTGCCCTTCACGAGCAATCTTTGCTCGCACAGGGCAATGGCACGCTGTGGAATCAGAGGGCCGTTAAAAAGCAGGTGTCACCTCATTTACACGACCTTCGCAGTGGATATCTTCCAGGGATGTCCTCACTGCGCTGTGAGCGTTGCCTGAATAATTCATTTTTTTGGGGGGGATGCAATGGCTGCACAGCGGGAGGGAAGGAGAGGGCGACCCAAGTGGGGTTTGCTCTGCCTCTTCCTCTCTGTACAGCTCCCAGTGCCAGATGGATCAGCTCTCAGAAAAAACTAACCATGGATTAAATATAATTAATATATAAAATACATAATTAATAATACATAATACAGTATATTCTAATATCTGTACTAATATATGACATATTGTATATAAAATATTAAATCTAATTTTGTCTTTAAATGAAGGAAAAGCACACTGTGTGAAAACAATGAAATCAATCTTCTCAAAAAATCAGCCTCCCAGTCAAAACTTTTAGCTGCATTTCAGCTGAAATTAGGAGCATTTTCAGTTAACGGTTTGTTTGGGAAAAATAGTAAAATAAGAAAAGAGGGGAAAACCCAGGCTGCCAGCACCGTTTTGACCTGCCCTGCCAGCAAGCGTGGTGACAGCAAGAAAGATGCTCTGCTGTGTTGTGAGTGCACGAGGTGGTCCGTGCAGGGGACCAGCAAAAGGGAAGCAACTCTGAGCATCTGCCCTGCATCTCAGCAAAAGCCCCACCGTGGTCATCTGGAGGAACAAAGATGATGGAGATGGGAAGGACCCATTCGACTCTCAGAAGCCAAACTTGACCATCACAACAAATACACACATGCAAGTCTGTCACAAAAATCACAGGGCCCATTTTCCTGAGTCACCTTCCAGACTGGCCCTGACAAGAGGCAGAAAACAGCTTTGCTCTCCAGCAGCAAAACCCCAGCAAGCCAGAGGTAGGAACTGCACCATCAGCTTTCTGCGACAGAATCGCAGCTGTGTCCCAGATACAGTCTGCTTTTTAAAAATAATAATAATAATCTCTACAGGAAAAGAACAGAAACATTATGCTTTGCCTATGAATAACGACTTAGGACATCAGGAAAAAAAAAAAGCAAAACTCAGGCATGTCAAATGACATGGTGGTGAGACCATCTCACATCTGTTATCTGTCTCCGTCGTTCCTCATTTCCCCGGCTTTCCCCGAGAAGTTCATACATATTTAAAAAGGCCAATAGCTCCATTACTCCGCACTTCTTATCACATTGGAAGATTAGAGTCCACAAGGGAGAGAAAAAGAAAAGCAAGCATCACAGTGAAAAATGTCACCATGGTACTACAACACTCTTTACCCCAAATCCTGTGTCTAACGCAGTTTTTATCCAAAGGAGAGAGCGGGAGGCACGGCTCTGGGTGTATAAACGAAGGTGACTCGGAGCAGGCACGGACCTGCTCTCAATGTCCTCATTGTTCTCCAAGCAGAAAAAGGCTGGAAAACGATGAATTATGAACCAGAGCTGGCATGTTCCCTTCACAGCAACGGCGATGGAGGAAAAGACATCCCAGCCCGCTCCGCTGGTTTGGGTTTGCTCTGGCAGTAGAGACGCAGAGTGGTGGGTGGCACCAGTGACTCTGCAAGCATGTTCGGGTTTTGGGTGGTTTTTGCTGGCAACCAATTTCTTTAAAAAAAGGCAAAACTTCTCAAAGTAAAGGGAAAAAAAAATTGAAGCTTCAGCATGTTTGTGACTCAGAAATGAGCAGGCACTGAGTTTCGGTAACATCCCCCGTGAAGTGAGGGCTGTAAGGGCTTTGTGCTCGTACTTACCCTCCGGGAGGGCTTGGCTTCACTCTATAATCCTGAATCCAGCGCAAAGAAACCCAAGGCTGGCAGAAATCTCCTGCTCAGACTTCGATCCGACCGTAAGCATTTTAATCACGGTTTCAGAGACTGCCAAGGCGTCCAAAGCCGGCTCCTGGGGAAGATGAGGCAGCCGGGGCATCACTTTGTGTCTTGGCCAGCGCTCCTGCCTGCCGCAGGAGAGCAGGATGGGCCTGATGGCATCCCCTGTACCTGAGTCAGGGCAACGGCATTCCTTGGAAAAATGCACCAGTGGGGATGGAGGGACCCTGCTGGGCACCGGGAGGACAAGCATGTCCTCACCAAAACACTGTCCTGGCAGCAGCACCACAGACACCTTGCCTGCATCAGCCCATCACTCCTGACAGCTATTTATTTTATATATTACTCATTATAGAATTATAGAATAGTTAGGGTTGGAAGGGACCTTTAAAGGTCAACTAGTCCAACCTTCCTGCCTACACTGTCACAATCCAGTTCTGTGAGAGCTTGGTGTTTATGTATATTTTCCCCATTAAAAATGTTGGGACAAAAAAAGAAATTACTGAAATGCCTCGCAGGATGCCATTCAACATCAAATACCCAGCAATGACTGCAGTCAAGGTGAGCGCCATTCCCATGGGGTACGAAAGCCCAAAGCCTGCCCGACACCCTGCACCCAACGACAAGTTTGTCAGGGAAGAGCAAGCGGATGGGAAGCGCAGCTCCAGCCCCGCAGCCAGCTCAGCCCAGCCCCGGGTCCAGGCTCCGCACTCCAAAGCGCCTGGCTCTCTGCTGAGCTTTCGGCCCCTTGTCCTTCGCCGCCAGCCCAGAAGCCCATATCCTTGATTACCAACTCTTTTGCCTCATATCTACACAGGAATCACAAAACTTCACAGCACAGCAACTAAAATATTAAAGCAATATATATTTGTATATTTATATAAACCTGCACATAAAGATTTCGGTCACAACCCGCATTGATTTTTCCCTCTCCCCTACTTAGGCAATATTGATGCGATGGTATTTTCGTGCTTTACAGGAACATTTTTTTCCTCTCAGAAGGAAATGGATGAAGTCAGCCCCAGCTGCAAGCGTGCCGACAGCCACACCACGAGTGCAGGCTTCTTCCAAAGGCTGAAGAAGGACAATCTCATATGACCTCATCATCATTTTAATCTTATTTTCCTTGATTTTGGGACAGATTCAGAGCAGCCAGTGAAGCTCGCTGGAAGATAAAGATGCTCTCCAAGAGGTTACTCACAGGTATGTGCGTGTGTGGCAGCGCCTGATCAGGATCCATCTGAACATTTCTACAAAGCTGTTACTAAAAAGCTCTGTTCTCCACCCAGACTGCGGTTGATGACTGCTATAAACCACAGCTCCCCTCCCAGCCCCTCAGAGCACACTGGCTTGCACCCAGGTGTTGCAAAGGACGACTTGAGGATGCTCGGCAACAAGTCCCCAGCCCCAGTTTGCACTGGAAATCTTGCGTATAAACCTTGCTTTTGGGGCTTCTGCTAGATGGGTGCCGGTTGTATAAAAGGACACAGCTTGAGGACACCCACAAGGCTCGTGATACTGAAAATCATGACATTAAACGGCACTACCCACCCGCTCGTCACCACTGTCCCGCGGGACAGAGGCAGCTCCACCGCGGAGCTCCGTCCTCACACGCAGACACAAGGTGACAAAGGCGTACAGCAGCGTGGCAGAGGAGCTCTCATCAGACCCATCTTCAGGCAAAGAAGTAGGAACGAGAGCAAAGTACGACCACTGTGAGCCTAGCCGCTGTGTTTCTAGCGCACAAGGAGACACAAAAATTTAATTTATCAGAGTCAACTCTTTTTTTTTGACCAGGGAATAGCCAGCTGGAGCAGTAGGGGACAAAACCACTGATTCTACTGTAATTGCAAAGCTGCCCAAAAAGTTATTGTTCCACACCCTCGTGCATCCATATGCGGCACGTGTGGCTCTTTGCTCCCTGCTACACTTCAGCGGCTCTTCTGTCTTTAGCAGCGGGGTCCTAACACTGCTAACCAGGATTTAATTTGCTCTTGCTAATATTTTATCCACAGCATTAGGTCATGTTTCCCTTTCCACTTGAAAGGCATCCTCAGCTTACTGGCAGCAGGGAAATTAATAGAGAAATCATTAGGAAGCATAAGGCTAGGGCCGTGCAAATCACACACCACAGAAGATTATTTCCAAACAATAAAATTAATTGGTGTCATCAGCCACCAGCAGAAACGCAGAGAGAGTTCACATTAAAAAACATAGAGGATTATTGACAGCCCATGCCTCCTCATACATAAAACATTTGATGGCATAATTTTATTTTATTATTTTCTATGCATGAAGGCTTTCCCTGCACGGAGCCGCGGAGGAGAGCTGAACCAGACGGCGAGACGCACCTGGGACAGCGAGAGCACGGCAGCACCCCAGCTCTCGCCCACACAAGGTAGGTACAACGCATCCCAAGACCTGCTGGACTTGGGCACATGGCTTGAGGCCGTACTGACCACGCTGATTTTCAGAGGACACGCGCCCAACACCTTCAGCAAGTCATGCCCTACAAAGGCAGGCTGCCTGGACCCAAATTTACCGGTTTCTTTTGGACACCTAAAACACAAGGTGCTGCAAATCCTGCAGCAAACAACTCAGCAGCGGCACAACTCACATTCAGCTCCTGGACCACGAAGCAAACCCCTCTCCTGATCCTCCAAGGTTCAGGTCTGGGTTCACAGCATCACCCTGGGCTCTCCCATCACTCTGGGGTCTGGTCCCTTGGTGACCCATGCAAGCAAGAGTGGAGGATTTTGGCCCCGGATACAGTATTTTCCCCTCAATATTCAAAAAATGGCTGCAGAACAGTAAAACCCATCCACTTGAGAGAGGCAGATAAGGTCATCACCTGAGCAGAGCAGAGTAAATACTACAGGGCTGCCATCACCACAGTGGTAAAAAAAAAAAAAAAAAAAAAAAAAAAAAAAAAAAACAAAATTAATTCCAAGTCTCAAGAAGGCATGTATGAATTTGTTTGGTTTCAGAAGAAAAAGAATAAATAGAGCCTCAAGTCAGGATAATATTTATTCACATACTTCACTTTGAAGTTCAGCCCCTGTCGACTTCACGTGGTGTGTACACATGGTAAATCTCCACAGAAAGAGAGCTTTCCGAAACCACAGCCCTGAGCAAGGAAAGGAAGAAAGGAAACTGTTCAAACCCAGGTATTAACCAAGCAAAAGAAGCCTCGGCACCAGGGGAATTATCACTGTCTCTCCAAAACACAAAGGAGAATGTAAATGGTTTTATTATTGCACCTCCCTCAGACGGCGCAGACCTGCAGAGCAATTCTCTTAGGTTTGGGGAACTGAATTTCATGGCGTGAAAAGCAAAATGAGAAGAGCAGTCCAGTTAATCTCGAAGACAAATCCCCACTCACTTGGTTCCTGCCGTGAAGCAGGATTTCTCTACACTGCCACCTCTCCCTGACACCATTTGGATGCATTCCCGCACCTGTGTGAATACCTGGAGAGCTTTAGGTGGGGAACGGGCAGGAGCAGGGACACACTGACAGGCAGAAACACGTTGGGGCTGACAGCAACGCGTCCGCGGTGAAGCCTTGAAAAGCATCATTATATCCAACGCCCCCGCGGGAAACTCCTTCCCGCCCCACGCAGCGGGGCTGCCTGAGGTATGAGCCTGTCTCCAAGACATTTCTGGTTTCTTAACCAACTCTGGGTATTTTCCTTCTTCATGCGTGTGCCTCAAGCGGAAACCACCAGCCCTGGGCTGGGAGACGGGGCGGCAGCTTTCCGCACCCAGCCTCAGCACCCGAGCTCCAGATTCCAGGTCCGGCTCCCAAGCGCACGGGCTGACAAAACTCCCGGCACTTTGCAAACATTTCGGTGGGGGTTTGCTCAGTGCACGCCACGGAGCAGAAAAGCAAACAGCCCTGCCTTCTCCAAACAGCAGCACCACGACGGTCACGCTGCAATGAGCCATCGTTCAGCTCATTCCTTTCCCCTCCAAAGCAGGCAACATTATTTTTTTTTTTTTTCCCCAAAATTCCAGGCACACCACAGAACCATCGGTATAAAATCCCTCTTTCACTTCACCTGCTGTACTGCCTGGAATGCAAACACACAGGGAAGGAAAGTTTCCCTCTACATACCTTGCATCTCTTATCTCTCTCCACGGGCTCTCTGACCAGCTTTACTGAACACGCAGGTAAATCAGGACGCTCAATTACACCTCGATACCCTTAACGAATGCTACTGGGTAACGTCTCTTATCTGACCTTTCTTTTAGTTGGGTCACTCGTATTTGTAGTCATGCTTCATTTTTCCCTAAGTGTGCCCTTGTTGCGGCATTTACTCGGTTATGTTTCAGCAGAGAATAGGGGGAAAATGGATTTAATGGAGCCAGAAATAGAACGGAGCAAAACCACAAAAATCTAAAGATCTGCTTGTCTTTCAGACAGCTTACACGAACAGGAACTCGCTGCGACTAATTTTCATCGATCGCTGCCCTCTTTACAAGCCTCTCTGTGGCAAGACCGAGCTGGAGAAGCATCTGGGAAGAGCAAAGTGCCTGAAGTTAAATGGTTTTTGGCTGTTTTACGCTCTTGTAACACACGGCGCAAAAAGAAGTGCCTGTTACAGCTCGTGCTGCCACTTCACAGAAGCCAACAACAGAACCCTGCTTTCAAAACGCTGTCTCCACCAACACTGCCTGCCAGCCCAGGTGGGTACACCTCTGATTATCTGCTCCCATGGCTTTTGGCACTGCCCTTTCCCTGCGTTTCAAAGGTCCCTGACCATGTGAAAACCAGAAGCCCAAAGCTGAGCATCCCTGGCCACAGACCGTCCATCCCTGGCGCGTCCCTGGCCAGTTTCTCCTTAGCCTAGTCCAGGGCAGGTTTTGTTAAGCTTCCCTTGCTTTTTGAATTCTTCTCCTATCAGGGTTAAAAACGATCAGCTGCCAAAACAGCGTGGTGAGGTGGGGAAGGTTCAGGCTCTGTTGCTCCTCTGAAGGATAACTGCTCTTCTGTGAGCCGTTGACCAAGAGGAGGCACATTGGAAGAAGACGGAGGTGTGCCAAGCACTCCTGCAAGGGACAATTAAACCCTTTTATGTGCCAGAAAACAGCCGTGGAGGTGGGAGAGGCTGCCCCAATGCATCTGCAGAGGGGAGCTGAGCGTTACAGACCGAGTCTGAGAGTTCCCAGCTGAGGAGCATGGAGGACTGAGCTGTCACCACACCACGACTGCCCAGCCTGGCCACCAGTCCCAGGCAGGGGCTGCCAGCCACGCCAACGGCGCTGCAGAGCCGTCAGGATGAATTTTGGTTCCCCACCAGTTCAGTTCCTCTGGCAAAGTCAACTGGGATCCAGCCAAATGCCTCTGCAGCCCATAGTCCGCCCTGCAGGGAGGATTCCTGGGTTTCATGATAAAGGAGAAGACTTCATGGCAGCCAAAACCACCGGTGCTTCAGGCCAGCCCAGTCCCCACGTCCTTCGCTGCAGGGAGCACAACCCGCACGCAGCCCCAGGGAAAAACCACCCCGTCCAACCCATCCCCACTCTCCTCGCCAGGACCTGCCGCTGGTCCCGCTCCCAGGCTGCAAACCGAGGGGCGAGGGAAACCCAGACAGAAGCAACCCATAATTTCACAGCACGAGCCTGCCGTGCAGACCTACTGCAAGCGCTCTGGAATCAGGAGATGGTCCAGAGCTGCCCACTCTCTCACATTATGAAGAAAACCTCCTCTCTGGCATTTTTCTTAAAGCCTCAGACCCAGGAACCTTGCAATTACTTGCTAACTGAGCTTTCGGTTTTATTTTTCAAGCTTTTAGCCCCTCACAACTGCAGAAAAAGCTCAAAGCATTACTCAAGTGCTCCCTACTCAAAAGGAAAAAAAAAGTCTCTAGAAACAACCCTATAGTGTTGGGTACTTAAAAGAAATAACCCACTCTGAGAGCACGTAAGCCATACATCCCAAATTCTCTGCAGCATCAACAGCACGGGCACAAGAGTCTGCTGCAAGCCCATGCACCCGGCCAGGGAGCAGAAGGAACACGAACATCCCTGTTCCAAGAGGGGTTCAGAGCTCAGCCTCTCCGAAATCCTCAGCCCCACAACCTTCCTGCAAGCCCTTCCCTGAGCTACCAGTCCATCTTCTGCTCTCAAAGCCTCACACAGCTGCAGCCATCCCTGGTTGTCCCAGTTTACCCCCAAAAAATTACACCTGGCAGCTCATCAGGACAAATAGCACTGCAAAAATACACACCAGCAGGACCTCGGCAGACAACTGTTAACCCTTCATCCTCCCCCAAATCCCTAATTTTCTCCCTGTTTCCATCTCCCATTGGCATTTATAATCTCCAACCAACATGATAACTAGCGTGTCCCAGTTCGCCCAGGAAGGGCGGAGAAGTTTTGATCTGAGGACGGGCTGCACGCAGCCGGCGCTAATGGCAAGACTGCAGCGCAGGGATATTTCATCAACGCACAAATGGAATTTGCCAAGAGGCATTTTAAGAGTCAATTCTTCACACTCCAGTAATTAGAACAATATTATGAAAAAAGGCAAGGGGGAGGGCAGGAGGCAGTGCACACACTGCAACTTGGCTGATGGAGGACACGGGCTGAGCAAACAGAGTCAAGTGAGGCCTCAAGGCAAGAATCCTTCACATAGCTTCCTGCAGGTTGCATTTAAACCAAAACTTTGTCCACTTCCCAACTGTAGATTTTTGCTACACATACAGATTTTAAAATGAAATTTCATATTTAGATCAAATACGGGCTAATGACCCTGACTAACTTCTTTACTTCAAAAACACCATCAGCGCCAACAGGGGTTGTTTTTTTTTCCCCTTCCAGGCCAATACATTTGATTCAAGATCCTGCTACAGACTCTCTTATTGACTAATAAATCTCTGTGCATGATCTAAGACATCATTAAAGTCTAATCTCATTGAGCACTCGGTCCCAAAAATCAGATTCCCGCAGAGGAGTTGTCATCTATGTCTACCAAAAATCAGAGCACCCCAATTGGCATTAGCAGAAAATGCTTAAAATTAGCTTCCCATCCAGCATCTACTATAATGAGATGAAACATCCCAGCTGAAAAACAAAACCAAACCAACCTACAAGCTGGTGGATCCATCTCTAACACCTCCCTGGCCGCTGGAGCAGCCTCTTGGGGAACTGGCGGACTCCGTTTGCTGCTGCTCTCCAACGTCCCACGTTGGCGTGCCCATACGCAGAGCCCTCACAGCCAGCTTCACCGTGTTACTTCCAGGAGCCAGAAAATTCATTTTTAAAGAAAAATTAATTTGCTGTGCAAATTTAGCTTCTGCAAAGACAGCTCGAGAGCAGAACTAGCGCATGGGGTTCCAGATCAGCTGACGCCGTACAATGGTTATTCATATCTGCTGAAACTGGGACTCTGCCAGTTCCATTCACATCTGCAACCAACTGTGATCTCAGCTCCGCTTCTGGAGCACAGAGGTCCTTTTGATAAATCTCTGTGTACAGGGACTAAAGCACTATTTCCGCATGATAGTTGGTTTTTTTTTTTTAATAATCTTTACAGTCCACTGGCTTGGAAGACCGAGTTTCTCTTTCCCATCAGAGAGCTGTTGCGCTCCATCAGGCTCAGGTGCGGCGCTGGGACAGCAGATAGCGATGCTCCGGAGCCTGCTGTTTCACACCCCAGCTCTCCAAGCACTTGTAGTCTGCCAGCACCACCTCGGCTGTTTTTCCTTTTGCATGTGCCCAGAGGAGACCAGGGTGCCACAGGAACACCCCCAAAAGTCACACCCAAATCCTCCCAGGATCCCCAGCTCTGATTTAACTCTCAGTGCACACACATAGCACCGACACCGAAAGGTCTGTGTATGGGGGAAGGTCTTTTCTCTTTTTTTCCCTTGAGAAGGCTCCACAAAGCTTTTCTTTGTCAAAGCTCCAACTTTGCATCACTTCTTTCCAGACACATGTACATTTTAAATTAGATCACAAAACCATGAGAGAGAAGAGAGAGAAGAGCACGCCTGTACAAGACCCATTACTCTGAGGATAAATGACACCCATTGCATCGCCAAGGACCGTACAATGCAAATATCTGTGCAACTGCCTCCCTGCTCGTATGAGTAACTCAACAGGCTTCAGTGAGGTGACTCAAAGGATGTGGGATAGCAGCGGGTCAGGGCACAGAACCGCCGGGTCTGTCACTGCTTTACGGGGTCTGGACAAACCGCTGCTTCTTGGGCCACATCTACACCAACTCTTCAGATAACACAGAATCCCTATGTTGCACAAGTTGTCCTCACTGCTCCATCATAGTCAGGTTTTAGCCTGTGGCAGAGCAACTGGGCATCCCGCTGCACCTCTGAGACCTTTCATGAGCTTCAAGATGCTCCAGAGCTGCCCAAAGTCAGCGACCTTGCAGCTGGCAAGTGGAAGAGGTGGAGAGCTGGAAATAAGCTCTCCCACGTGGCAGGAAGCACAGAGAAAATGCTTTTCATCAGTAGCTGGCATCAACACTAAGGCAAAAAGACAAAGCCCTGCCCTAGGATCAGGATGGGAAACACCACCATCCCGAGCCCCAGAAGAACATGCAAGCTGCTGGCTCCTATTTACGTGTTACTTCCAACCCATTTGCACATCACTCCTTCCCCTGAAGTATTAATCACCCTTCTCAAAACTTAAGTAACAGGCTGTGAAATCCCCGCCATCTGTTAGCCAGGGAGAAATCTCCACCACAGCTCCATCAGCCTCTCCCACACAAGCCTTACTCATTAGTAGGAACGACTGCAAACATTTACCAAGTCCACGCTGGCTCAAAAATTCCTAAAATTACAACAGGCCTGGAATAGGAAACCTTGACAAATGGCACAAAGCAGAGCGTGTCCACATCATTAACTTTACCCAGGGTGCACTAAGGCTGCTTTCTTGCTACCATGATTACACTTTAATACGTAATTAGTAGGAAGAGAACGATGTTGAAGAGGAGAATGTCTCACTTACATGCACACCATTAAGACTGAGAGTGTAAGTGAACTAGCTGCAGCATCACCGCCTGGGGCTCGTTAACTGGAGCAGCAAAGCACTGAGGGCAAGCGAGCGCTGCCGTCCCGCTGCAGGCACAGCCGCCATCGCCCCACCTCCCCTCCCGCACCAGGTCTGGAGCTGGCAAGGAAAGGTCTGCAAAAGCTGGAAAACACAAAGGTATCTTTCCCCAAGAGAAACGCTCAGGCTTTTCCAAAGGGAAGCTGATACTTCAGATAATTACACAGCCCTTACAGATGGTTTTCAGATGACTTTGTCATCCTGGCCTCACCTGTGATGTTTAGGGAGAAGCTTTTTAAAACCTATCCAAAGCAAATTGCTGGCTCCTGGTCTGCAGCACCCAGCACAGCCCCTGCGCAGACAGACCGAGCTAACGCCCTGCATGCAGCTCTGGGATATTTCTCACCAAGTTTTCCAGCCCCTTCTCCCTCTACCAACACCCAGCCCGCAGCGGGCAGATGGGAGGAATCCCGAATGTACAGGGAGTTTTTGAAGGAATATTTCATTTCCGAAGGAAAAGAAAAACACCCTATCTGGAAACCCTCCAAGAACAAACAAGCGGCCCTTTCTGACAGCCAGTGGAACAAAACACTGAAATGCTGCCTTTTTTTTTTTTCTTTCCCTTTTCTTTCCCCCACAAAGATGCGTAGGAGGGAGACAAGCAGCCACCCCATCGTCCCTGGGTGAGGGTAGCCCTGGTTCCTAAAGCCATCCCTGCAGATGGACAGGACCCACGGTCACAGCCTCAGGGACCCGAACTCTCCAAATACAGGAAGCTCAAAAGAGACCGAGACCGGGAGAGACACAGGGGTGCAAAGAGCAAAACTCGCCAAAACCATGCTCTGCTGAAATGCGGAGGTTTCAACACATTTCTGGTGCAACATTTATGTGTGGTGAAACATTAACATTTCTCCTCCAGCAAGTGACTGTCCAAGTGCAAAGCACCGAGCTAGCAGGAGCACGGCAGGGCCCCGGGCTCACTGACCAAAGCCCATCTGCCCCCAAGCATTCCTACAAGAAATCAGTTTCTACAGAAGCTTTTGTCCCCTTGTTTTTCTTCATTCTGGTTCACAAGGAAGACGCTGTGCACAATGACCCCCAGTACTGGGGATTCTGGAGTCTGGCTGTGCCAGTATTTTCAGGCTGACAGTTTCACTTTTTGCCTGTTTTGCTAAATCACTGTTACACCCACACGTTAACCTGTTTCAAGAACTGTTAATCATTATTTGTAACCAAAGCGCTTGGCCTTGAGACAGTCTCATCAGATGCTGCTGTTCCAGGAAACAGAGAAATCTGCAGAAGAGTTTAATGAACAGAAGAGCTCATTAGAAAATTAAAAGTTTCTTTTATTCCAAGACTCCCTTAAGTAACATTACCTGGGATGTATTTCCTCCCTTTCCCAAACCAGGCGCAAAGCTCCAGTGACAGCAGCTGCGCTAACTGAGCATGAAGACATACAAAGACTGACTTTGCCCGTTGATATCTTCCAGTCACAATGATGCTCGCTCTATCATTCTCAAGCACCCAACAATGTAAAGGAAAAACATCTCAAGGGGTTTAAACGAAACCAAGCATTTTTCAAACAATATTGGGTCACCCAAAAGAGCCTGGCTTCTTCCCCGTCACCTTTTTGGAGACATGGACTGGTAAATGTTGTATCATCACAAGTTTTTCAAGAGAAAAAAAAAAAAAATCCTTTTCTCCCCGGTCTCATCTAATATTACTGCAAGGAGAGCTCAGACAAATCAAGAAGAAAAATCAAGAAAAACCAATTTCATACACATTAAGGATACGCATGTATCCACGTCCTGGTCAATACCTCCGATTCCTTGCACGTTGAAACACTTCCATCGCTATTTAAGGCCCAACATCAGCATTCTCCCATTCAGACTATGGGAGTTACGAAAGATCCTGCCCATACTTGTTTGATCTGAAACATAATACCCCTTAATGTGACCCCTTGGAAAAATACTGGGGAAAGCAGCCAAGGGAAAAAAAAAAAAAAAAGCAAAGCTTCCCAGAAAGAACATTTCTGGCTCTTCCAGTTCCACTGAGAAGCTGGACATCTATAAACAGTCCAGATTTCTAAGGAGGGGAGAGAGGAAGGGGAAAAAGCAGAGAATTTGCCTCAGCACAGCTGAGCTTCTGCTGCAGCAAACACCAAAGGGCCATCGGCACTGGTGCCCAGCTCCAGCTCTTGCTCCAGCCCAGAAGCCAGTTGCTGGGACATGGTATTTTCATCTGCTCCATTCGGACACTGGGCTCCTGAGGCCACGGATGGTGCGAGCCTTGCAACCCTGTGTGCCAGAGACTTCACAGCACCTCTCCTCCGCGCTCCCAAAAAACCAGAGCAGCTTTGTAAACAGCGTAACCCCCATGGCGGTGTTTGCTCACGTGGGTCCTCACCTGCTCAGCGATGCACAAAGGCCTCGGGCAAGGATCCGAGCTTCTCCCCAGCAGCGCAGCAAAAGGCTCAGGGGCGCCCAGCCGACACGGAGCCAAACGCTGCTCTGGGCCACGGAACCACAGGAGCGGGTCTGATACCGCAAAGAACCCAGCCCTGATAACCAGAGACTTTGGGCGAACGGGGGTGGTCTGCTTTCAGCCACGCAACACCTCACCAGCCCTAATCTTGAGCAGGAAGAGCCGGCTGTAAGCAGACTGTCCTCCCACAGCATCGTTGTGAGCCCAGCCTGTCCCCCTCCCATTTCGGCTGATGGGACAGGAGGTGACACCAGGGCCAGCTGTTTCACACAGAGGCTTGCTTCAGGGTACAGCAAAAGACTCATTGCATTTTATCAGCAATTTGTTGTCCACACACAATTTAAGGCTGTGGTGCTGCTACCAGCCCCCTGAAAAATCCCAAATCACGCCAGCGTGGCCCTTCCAACATGAACTGCGACAGGCAGCTAGGAAGATTGACAGTCCACCAGATATTCCATGACAACACTCATAGCAAAACAGGGAGAAATTTCCAGGATTTGGAGCCTAAAAATGTACATTACTGGAGGTGTGGCAGCACCTACCACGCTGGTAACAGTCCTGCACGCGGTACGCTGCTGCGCGGCAGAAAGTACCGTCTGGTACACGCTTGACTAGCTGCAGAAATCTGTAATTCATCTGCCTCGTGTTTTAGGGAAGTTCAGTGTCAGGGTTTCCTGTACATACTTTTAGCGATCCGGCTGAAAACATCTGCTGGACACGCTGCACCTGCTCAGGCAGCCCTGCCGCGAACCGCAGCTGATGTCCTCAGGGTGCTGGGGAGCAGGGTCCCTGCATCACCCCGCGTCCGGCAGCATCACCTGAAACCAACCTGCTCCACAGGAGGGTCACAGCCCATACAGAGCTCGGTACCTACGGAGTGTGAGACAAGCAGCCCCCAAGCCCAAATGAACCCTCAAGCTTGCAAAGGGGGTGGGGAAAAAAAAAAAATTATCAAAGCAAACCCACAACCCATGCTGTTCCAGCCTGCTTTTGCCGTAAGTAGCATTCATCCAAATATCCAGATCTCCAGTACAGTTCCGGCAAGGTCCATAAAGCACAGCATCGCCCTGCGGATGCTGCCTGGGAGGAGCTGGGCTGCTCTGCTCAGGCCCTGGCAGCTCCTCTCTGCTCCACACACTCGGCCACGCACACAGAAAAACACATTGCTTCCCCTTTGTTCTCGGCTGCAAGGGGAGGCGTTGGGCTTGCAGCACCAAAATGCAGCTCTATTTGAAAGCTTTGCAATTTTCGACTACCTATTTTCAAATAAATCTCCCCCTTCCTCCCCTTTACATGCCCGAACTGTGTTAAAAAGGCACCCTGTAAAATACTGCTGCGGGGAGTTGACTTGTACGCAAGTTTCTCAGCAGAGAAACAGAAACGCAAACCACCAACTCTCAGTTATTAATCCCTTAAATAATTCTGACAGCACTCCCCACCCTCCTATCTGAAACCAAGCAGAAACTTCAGTTTTCTGACTCTCTGGCAAGAGGGTGGTGGGCACGTGTGTCAGCGAGGGACAGGGGATGATGGCAGTTGAGCCCCTTGGCGGCTCTCCCAGCACCTATCCCCATGGCTGGTGAGGTGGGACCTCTCACTTTGCAGATTCTCCAACCACAGGGTGCTGGTGGTGATGCTGGGGATAACCTGCAACAACATCCAGCAAGGACAGCCCAGATCCCCCCAGGGCTTTCCAGGAGCGCTCCAGGCTGGCTCCTCGGCGTGAAGAAGGGGATGCCTTTACACCCAAGATTATCCTGAAGATGCAAACGCTTTATGGAGGGCACTCATCCCTTGAGCTCTGACAGTACCAGCGCCTCAGACACACAAGACAAGCCACATACAAGTCCTCCACCAGCCACCCACGAGCCACACATGCCAGCGAACCTTGGTGGATCCAATTAACTGAGAGGGAGGGTTGATCCAGACTCGCCTCGAGCTGTGAGGTTGGTGCAGTTCTCACCAAGCTCTGGACCAGGACCACAGTGAAAAACACTACTTTAATCTCAGTATTTCTCATTTTTCAGCTGACCTGTGAGCCGCTTCCCTTTTTCATTTTCCGAACAGCATCATTTTGTATCCGGGGGTCAGGGTCGGAAAGACCCCTATCTTTCAAAAAAGTTTTTTTTCAAACACTGCAGGAACTTCAAGAGAAATTCAGGACAATTAAATACACATCAGGAGAGCAGAAAGGAGTGGGAGGCTAATAAATGGCACGCTCCACAGGTTTATGAATATTTGAACTATATTTCTCAAAAAAAAAGTACATTACTGCAAATTATTGAAAATGAGTAACTCCCTTTAATGAACCTTGCTACCATCATGCTGACTAATAGAGTGACAAAGAGTTTAATCCATATTTATGTACGTTTTAGCTCATTATAGTTGGTGCCAATAAATTAGCAAGTCCAATAAGAGTTACATCTTAGACCATCGCTGCTATTAAATGTGCGTGAAGTACTGTGCAACAGCACGCCGTACACGAGCACCAGCATTTTATTTCTCTTTTAGGAGCCAGGCTGTACTAGCAAAGACTGGGCACAGTACCCCTGCAGAGGACCCCAATGCTTGTCCTTGCAAGATGAGACCCTAATTAGGGACGAGGCAATATTAACGGGGGTTTTCTTCCTCGGAGAGCAGCACGCTGCGCTGCTTCTGCATCCTACAGCAGGGACACAGCCACGGAGAAACACTTCTGCAGAAGTCACTAGTGATTACAGACAGCTTCTGAGCTATTTTAAAGGGACAATGGTTTAGGAAAAATTAAAAAAAAAAATTAAAATTAAGAGACAACTTGTAGAAAATAATATAATGCTATATTCCTTTAGGGTATCTTAAAGGGGCACAGTTAGAAACACAGGTGGTCAGCATCTTGGGTCACTTTTGGAAACCTCTCATGAAACAGGGCATGTCCAGTGGGATGCTTAGCAACTGGATGTTGGGAAAAAAAACTGGCTGTGAGCTATTTAAACTGGCCTTTCAACTCCCTTGGGTGACTGGGAAACACTGCAACCAGGATTACAAGAAACATGACGCATCTACTTGGCAAAAGCCCACACTTACCAATTACCCAACATCCCACGAAGGCAGAGACAGAGCTTTTCAGCTCCACAGGGATTTGGGCCGGAGAAGCCCACATGGTTCATGATCCCATTTCACCAGCTGTTATCCCAGTGACAGTAAGGAAGCAGTAATTTCCCAAGCTTAAAACTCAAAGTAGCAGCAAAACCAGGGATAAAAACCCATGTTCCTGGACTTGAGCAGCCCTCATCCATGCTTGCTCCTTTGGAGGAGGCTCCATCGACCCTACGGCAGCTCCTCCTTGCTGAAGCCCTGGCTCAGAAGCCAAAGGGAGCAAGGGAAACCTCGCAGAATAACAGCTGGTCAAGGCAAGACTGAGGGGTCTGATTCTTCTTCCTCTTCAAAAGCACTACTGTTTTTCTTGCACTAAAAAACCCTGAAAGACCCCAGAGATTCCAAAGGACAAGCCCTTCACGTACAGGTTGGCACCACGTAAACGCGAGCCCTTGCCCTTCTACGTGGTAATTACACCAAATGCTGTTGGTAATCGCTGTCTCACTGCCCTTCTGGCTTGGAGGAGAGAAATGACGACTTCAGTGGCATCCAAAAAGGAAACACCCAGCCAACACCACTCCACCAAGGTTTCCACGTAATTAAATAGTCGACTCTTACCACGCTCTGTTTAGAGAAGTCTCCTACACAGCATAAATGTCTTGTAACCAAAAACACTATTGATCTAAGGAATGAATAGCTCCAGGAAGAATTTTTTTTGTGTGTGAAGCCTGTGTTTGGCCAGTGGGAACGTGGATTAGAGACTCCTTTTGCTCTCACGGTGACTCAAAGCGGAACAGCGCTTTGGTCTACAGCAGATTTTCCCCTGTTTGTTTGCTCTGCCACTGTTGAACACAGATCTGAGGATAACACGGGAATTAAAGGTGGCAAAGACAATGGGGATGTTTTGACAGGCTTCCAGAGGGATTTAGGGTGGTGCAGACCTGAGCAGCTGATACCTCCACCAAACTGATAAAAAAACACATCGGAAAAAGATCAGCAAGGTTTTTGTACAGATAATCTATACCTCCCAAATCTAATAAGGTTATATATAAAGTTGTTTGAAGGCGATGATGCACATGAAAATAAACAAGATCCAGGCAATTTCCCAGAAGTTTGTGACAAATTCCTTCTCCAAAGTCTCCTAAAAAAAAAAAAATCTAAATTATCATGAGGTAAGGGGAAATAGTAAATCATTTCCCCTTCCCAAGTCACAAAGCTGAATGTCCCCCCAAAAAGTGAACAGGGGGAAGAGGGAATAGCCTTTCCCTAACCAGACCAGAAAGGAAACCAAACTGTGTTCAGCTGACACGCTCCAGCAGTGTTTAAACGCCAGGCTCTATTAACAGGCAATTTGAAACAGCACAAAGCAAGAGCCAACGTGACGATAAAGCAGCGTTTTAATTAGCAGTGGTTCTTTCCCTAGCCCAAAAGGTTCCTTCTGTGCATTCATATCCCCAGAACAACAAAAGCCGCCTTGTATTTCATAAATCAAAAAACTCATAAAACAAGCCTTTGCAATTGCACATTCCAGATAATGGTCCAGAAATAAATTAGGCAATAAATATCAAATAATATATCCCCATCAGCAGTAAAAACCTACTCTTTGGGTAATCAGAAGAGAAGATGCCTTCCAGCAGCTTACGCCTGGTACCTCCAAATAGGTGAAACAATAGAGTGCTTTAATAAATCTTTTAACACCTTTTTCACTGAAGAATATGGCAGTTGTCCTGCATAATAGCTTCCCTGAGCACAGTATCCATCAGAGTAACAGCACAGCCCTGTCCATGTCAAAAGTGAGGGTATCGGCACAGCCGCCGTTTGTCAAAATCACACAGGATTTCCCTCCCTCGCAGCTGGCTCTTGTTCAGCATTTGGTGCCACCCATCAATTACAGCAAGATACAAAAAACACGCTGTCTTCTCTCCTGTCTAGGTGACACACAGCACAGACACAGCCAGCACCTAGGAACTGCTGGGAGGAAAAAAAAAAAAAAAACCAAACCCACATGCAGTTTTCAGAAACATGCAGGGGACTAATTTCACCCTGGCATGAAACTCCCTGGCCACCCTGGAAATGTACTGGCCACAGTACAAAACCAACGGCCCCGTCAGCAAAGCCCTTTGGCTCGCTGTTGGGCACAGCGGCAGCGGCTGGGGAAGGGCTGCGCGGGGTCTGCGCCCCGCGTGGGGTTTGCGCCCACACCGTGCAAAACCAGAAGTGCTTGCAGACGAAGGGTCCCTGCCACAGGGTTGGGACAAACCAGGGTCCCAGCTTGCCATCACCTGTAACATAGCTAAACCTGCTGCTGGGCTTGCAGAGCTCAGTCCCAGGCTGGTTTATGCAGAGCGGGGATGATGCTTGACACCAGTTTGAAAGCGCTGGGCTCACGGGGAGCTTGTGGGCAAGGAGATGGTGTGGATTCATCCCAGTTACCCAGCAAAGCAGCTGGAGCTGGGAAAAGGACCCAATGTCTCGATGCCAGCACAGCACCCAGGGCTACAGCCTCTTCCAACAGCTCTCACAGAGATGCATAGATATTTTTATTCCTCCCAAAAAAAGACACTTTTCATGTACTGATCCCAGAGGCTTTGTAACCTAAAGCAGAAAGCTTGAAGGTTTGCTCAACCTTCACACAGGACACAGCAGAATCAACCCCTAGATATGCAGGCACAGGGGAACAGGTACCCAATGCACAGCTTGAGAAGTTGCTCAGAAAGCCACTAAACCTTCGTGTTTCCATCCAAAACCTGCAGCACCAGTCCGCAGAACCACCCCGGTGCCAGAACTGTCGCTTCCCAGGAGCTCACAAGGAACTCTTACCTTTCCAAAATCCCGTACGTCGAAGAGGTCAAAGGGATCAAACAGATCGCTGTTTCTTAACCCAAATTTGTCGTGACACACTTTCAGGAAGGTTCGGATGTTCTTCAAACAGAGAAACTGGAGGAAAGAAAAAAAAAAGAAAGGGAGGGGAAAAGTGAGCAAAACAGGCACAAATTTTAACTGAGATTTACTGAGTTAAATGCACATATGAGAGAAGTGAACAGGGACTTTGAAAGCGGCCCTGAAAAGCCACACATCAGTTTATTTGCTTAGTGAAGATGTCAGACTGCCGGTGCCCTGCGAGGACTCCTGTGTTCCCAGCTGTGCACCAGAAACAAACGCCCTTTTGAAAAACAACTTTCACAGAAGGTAACATTGCAGAAGGCCTGGAAAACTTCAGCCAGGATGTTTCCCTTTCAAGGTCAAAGCCAAACAGAAATTACAACTGATGTTCTACAGAAGCCCAGTGTTGGACTTTTAACCATTTCCAGCATGATCCCATTTGGTTCACTACAGAAGGGACACACGTTACATCGCTCACTGTACGTACTGCTGAGCATCTCTACCACGCATGCATATATGCAGCCCAGATAAAAGACTGGGACAGTGAAAATGAGGTTTTTTTTCCTTTGCCGTCTGAAACAATTGACTATTTGGTCAAGTAACGTTTGCTCCCCCGTCCTCGTACCTCCCAGGTACTGCAGGCACCACGAGTGCTAACAGACCCATGAAATATCACCCAGCCACGGCCAGCCCGTTCCCAGCTGGCAGCAGCCAGTCCCAAGGCTCAGCCACAGGCGCTGCCCCTGACCCAGCTCAGACCCCATTCCTAAAACCAGGGCGATCCCCAGAACTGTTCCCACAAAGCTCTGCTCATCTTTAATCTTCACCCACGTGAAGAAGAAATCTCACCCCTCGAGGGACCACCCTCAGTTATGCAGATAGCTCAACTGGCAGAGTAACATCATGTTTCTCTTTCAAGAAAACCCTGTCTTTGACTATAGCAATAATTGGTCGTTTGTCTGCAAGCGTTGGGGATTTTGAAGCCTGGGGACTCCAGACGGTCTCGCTCCGATGGTGATGCCTGGCATGGCAGTGCAGGGGCTGAGATGAGAAGAATAAAAATTCACTTCATTTTTGTGCCTGCATCACCTACGTCCTCCATCAGGATGGCTTGCTCAGCAAAGCCAGTCAAATTAACTTCACTTCTTTCTGCACCCTCATGATACTCCACAAAATATCTTCAATTTATTACTCTGTTTTTAAGCAACTCTTCTTTTTTCACAAATATGTAACAAACACGTTAGAGTTCTAAGTAAATCAAAGCACTAAAGGGGTGAATCATCTCCCCGTGATAAGCAGGCATGGGACGGAAGCCGCCTTTGGGTGGGTTTGGTCAGTGTGGTTTTGTCACGCGGCACTAGCTCTGCTCCCCAAGCTGTCATCAAACCAACACCATGCAAACTGCACCGAGAGCTCAGAGCAAAATAAAACAGCTTAATTTCCTTTTAACTGAAAGAATCAAAGCAGTATCTTTGGGGTCACTGTATCTCCATAGACATGACCGTGATGCAGCTTGTCGCTATCATCGCAGTTGGGATTATATACGAGGTTTACGGCGATGGGTTAGCAAGACCACCTCATTAACAAACAGGCTGATTCACCTACACATATACCAGGAAAAAAAAAAAAAAAAACACCACAAAAAAAAAACACCAAAACCAACCAACCAAACAACAAAAAAAAACCCAACAAACAAAAACAAAACAGAAAATAGCCTTTTACCCTTCTCCCCCATTCCAGCCCCCTCCATGCAGAGCCAGCGAGCAACAGCAGCTCTTCCCCAGCACAGGACATTCCCACCACATCAGAGCCTTCTCGTTAGACAAGCAAGTGCCAGAGGCAGAAATTGAAAACAATTCTGTTTTTCTAGGGCATTCCTCTATCTCACATAAACACTGCAGTAAATACAATCTGTCTAGACCGAGAGGGTTTTCGGAATTGCTTTACAACCCCCCTCGCCAATATGGGTTATTGCGTAACTTTATCTTCTGGGTCTCTACAAGAACTTAACACCCTGGGCAAAGCGGCTGCTTACGGCAGGGCTGGATTTGCTGTTGCACTGCAGTCTCATTGATTGCAAATTTCTAGCACGTGTTTAGTTGAAATCCTTTTAAGCCTCCAGTTTTAAAGCTAATGACACAGGTTATAGCCGTAATTACACACAGCAAGAGGCAAGCTTGCTCTGCAGAACTGCCCTGCCCTTCTGCGGCATTCGCTCCCTGCCGCCGCTCATCCCAGTAACAAAGGATGGATGGACTTCCACAGCACCAATGTTCAGCCAAGCGAAAGACATCCGATGGGTGTGAAAACTCGAACCCCCCACACGATGCATGTGCGGTTCAAATTCCTGAAAAGCTCAAGGTTCACACCACCTTGTTTCTGAAGGATCGCAGTGAGATCACACATCCAAGCAAACAAATACTTCGTCCTGACAGCGTTCCTACCGGAGAGCAAGCCCTGGCTCCACCATGGTTTTAGGCTGAGCTACCCCCATCTCAGGTGATGAAGGACAGGACCAGCCACGCTGTTCAACATCAGCTGCACCCAACTGTCTTCACTTATCCAACTCAAACCTGGAAGCCATCCTGCCACCAGCTGCTCGATGGCCACAGCAGTGCCACCACCCTTCCCGCAGGTGATGCCTGCAAAAAGTCATTGGGCACTGCCACCTCGCAGCCAGCCAGCCACCGAGTGCACCAAGGAAGAATCTGATAATCTATTTAAAGATTTGCTAAAAAGGCCTGATGTAAAACAATAAACCAAGGCAGCAGCCCCACGGTCCTGCTCCACTACCAAGGAGCTGGCAGCAGAGTGAGGCCACCACGTTGCCCACAGAGCCACTGCTTGGGATGACAAGCACAAATAGCGTACAACCTACGTGCGGGTGTTAGTGGCACAATTTGCTCCTACATTTTTTTTTCCCCTCACCAATCTGCAAAATATCTCCTTGCATTTCTGCTCACAGGCATTGCAAGGCTGGTTTGCTGCTGATGGAAGACCAGGAATTGTTGCCTTGATAGCGTTACTCAATGGCCACAAGTTAAAATTAGCTACCATTGAACAGGAGCTGTGCCGAGGCCATTTTATTTATCAGTCAATCACACCTTTGGACGAATAAACACTCCACAGAAGAACAAGAGAGAGAGAAATCAATGTTCTCCATGGGGCTCATTCACCACCTGCCAGGCCCAAAATCAATGCTGTCATTTATACACTCCGAGCGAGATCAGTGCTGAGGTCAGGTCCCGTGATCTCCTTCAGCGCAACGGCCAGCGGGAGCCCAAGCACCGTGCACCCCAAGTCCTGCCATCGCCCTCCTCCACACACAAAACAGCGCCAGTGCCCACCAGCCATCACTTCTGGGGACAGACACCACCAGCAACCAGGGTGCTCAGTTTTGGAAACAGACCCCAGAAACCACGGTGTCGGCACGGCAGAAGGGCCCCGCCACCTGCGCTCACCAAGTTTCGGAACAGCTTTGCTTTATTTTTAAACACTCTGCAACGCCGTAAGGTGAACAAACAGCTCTCAACCACTGCCCGTCCCGCCCCGGTCCAGCAAAAACCCGCTTCACAATTTCGATTTCGGTAGCTCCACCCGTGCCCTGGCCAAGGCAGGACCACAGCCACCCTGGTGCACGCAGGGGTGCGAGCCGATCCCAGTGCTAGAAAGCCCTCAGCAGCTTCTGGGATGCTCTTTTTTAAAGGCGGTTTTCAAGGTGTGACTTTTTTTATTGGATTCAGTAAGTTTAGAGACTCCTTGGATGATCACTGCACATGTAAAAGGTATTGCTGCCAAGTTTTCAATGCAACTCCAAAACTTGTCCTACAAACTTCTAAACACATCAGAAAAGCCTTCAGCGGAGACTGAGAAAGGGACAATTTGGTATTTGGGATAACCCCGGACACTCAGGCACAGGACGTAACTCCACTTTGCACAGGGACACCAGGAGATGCCTGGTCACCCCAAAGCTCTGCTCCTGCATCCCAAAGGACAGGTGGGATGTTTCTGCAGTTGGAAATTCCAGCTCCGGGCAGCCCACGGGAGGATGCACAGTAGCTCAGCACCTTGCTCCTCCTCACACCCCCGTTTTAGTTACCACCGCCCCTCCCCATGCTCCCTGTATGACTGGGCGCCCGCAGCACCTGCGCTGACTAGACAGCGGCCGTTTCTGATATAAATGTGTCAGAAAAAGATCCAGCTGCTCGAGCACGTCGATGGGGTAGGTTGGAAATCACTCCCTGGCCTCAGCAGTGATGCTGGCAGGCTGGAAAGCTACGTGCATTCCTGCCTCCCAGCAGAGATGCTCTGCTAAGGGGAGACGGCAAACGCAGCAGCATTTGCTCAACAGCCAAACTGCCCGAGGTGGGGTCCGGAGGATGTTCACATGAGCGTCAGAGCAGTCCCTGGTCCCTGTGTTTGGGATGGCGCAAGGGAGGGAGGTGTGAGGCTGGGGAGTCTCCACGAGACATTTAATAACGTAGGGAAAGGAAGGAAAGGGGGCCAACTGGTTGTCTGGCAGGGCAGGATCATGCGACAGCTCACAGCTTTTGGGAAAGGGCCTTTTGGAGAGGCAGCGACAGTCGGTGGCTGGGGTTAGCGCTCCGGGGAGGAGTGGGGCCGCGCACAATGGCACCGGGCAGGCAGCCACGCGCTGAACCGTGGCCAGAGCCGTGGGCTCGAAATGGGCCCTGCAGCACGCGAGGAATGCTGCGGCACTGCCGTTCGAGATAACCCATTGACGAATGACGAAAGTAACCTTCTTTAGCGCTTCCTGACCGTGATGTCAGATTTCCTCTTATCTCGCTGCCGGCACGGCTCAAAAGCACCAGACAAAAAGTCAGTCCCGGACAGGGAGCTGCAAGCATCTGCTTATCACAGCCTTCGCAAATGGGGAAGGGAGGGGCTCTCATTGAGAAAAAAACATGATTTGCAGCGAGCAATGAGTATCCCATGGCATAAACCTCTCAAGAAAGCCAAAGGAGCTCCCCCCACACTACTCTGACATCACAGAGGAACATCAAAGCTCCCACTGCTTGCTCCAAAGCCAAGAGTGGAGAGAAAGTCCTAGAGTATCCAAGTACCCAGCAGGAAACGCAGGGCTGCAGCCAACGTAATTCTGCATTTAAAACCGTGCAAATCACGACCTTTAGCTCCTCTCTCCAAACGGCTCTGCCCAGTCTGGCTCACCTCCACGCCAAGGTGTTACTGGGAGAGCGTCGGGAGCAGTAATAAGTCAAAAGCACCCCTGGAGCTTATATCAGCCTCCACCACCAGCACCAAATCTTTGTGGCTTTGTTCCTTCCCACGCTTCGCCCCATTGTCTCTGGTGGGAAGGAGCAGCCACAGAAATCATACATAACATCACTGCAGAAAATTTCCCTTCCTGTCCACATTTGGATTCAAGTCGCAGCTCATCAATTACTTTAGATGGACAGATTAAATTTCGGGTTGTTGGACAGCAGATTTATCTACTGAGAAGTGTAGAATGAAATTATTTCTCAAACAATTTAGTGCTATTATTTCTCCTCATTTCAAAGACATTCCCATCACAGAGCGCTCACAGGCTGGGCAAATTCCACTTAGCGAGACTGATTAATGAGCCCAAAACGCTGATGAGCGCTGACCTCCCCACAGCTTCTACTTCTCCTCACATCCACCCACAAGTAAGGATTAGCCCTGGGAGAGCACCTGAGGGACAGCAACCACTTATTTTAGCAAATGCCCATGGCTTGTTACTGGGAGGACCGGGGGAAAGTAAACCTGCAAAGGAATTTCCCAGCGAGGAGCATCAGCCAGAGCTCAGAGGGGCTGCAAACCTCCCGCACGAGCTCAGCAGCAGCTTTTACCTTGCCCAGAAACACGACAGGGAGCCCGGCAGCAAGCCCAGCACCGCGGCACAATGCCAAGCCCCACGCCAGTCCTGCTCATCCTCGCACCTCTGCTCATCATCGCTCTCAGACGCGTCAAGCAGATAAAGAGCTCCCAGTTACCTTCCAGGAGCTTTCCATCGCCACGTATGGGCTCTCAAAGGGAAGAGGTCTCTCAGATAACAACGTTAAGCTCATTAACTGTAAGCTGAAATATACATAAAATTATAAAAACTTTTTTTTTTTTTTAAAAAAGGGGAGGTCCTGGAGTAACATCTTAAATACACCGAAGTCACAAGCCCCAGAGCCAGAGGAAAGGCTCAGCAGCACTCGAGTCAGAGCTGGCACAAACGTCACCCAGAGCCCCTGGATTTCATACAAACACCAACTACTGAAAGACAGCAAGGGCCGGAGGGAAACACCTCCGAGGTGGCAGACATTAGGGGGACGTGGGAAGAGTGAGAGACAGAGCACAGGGTCAAGTGATTAAATCCAAATTAGACAGAGATGCAGAAGAAATGCCCAGCGACATACTGAAGCATACACTCCAGATGTACAGGATCCAGCTATAGCTGTGCTTTCTCTGCGTGCAGGAGGACCCCGTGCGAGGGCATCATCCCCCACCCTGGGGCTGCTGTCACACCACGAAAGCTTAAAAGCATGGGCTTGAGCCCTTGTTCATTAAAGCCCATCTAACGAGCCAGCAGACCCCACATTGCATGGCCAGCAACGTTCCTGCCGGGAATGCTTGGCTCAGCGTCCATCCATCCATCCATCCGTCCCGCCATCCGCGGGTCACCCAGTGGCTTTAAATGAGCGGAAGGAAGCTGCAACTTCCCACAGCACACGGCAGAGCTGCAGCCGATGACAGTACTTCCCTCCTTTGTGGAGCTCTCCTGGGCTGCAGACCTAGGGCTCTGCCGAGAAAGCAGGACTCATTAAGGCAAGGGCTTTAATTGCAATGCCTGGGAGTGTTTTAGCAGAGATGCTCACAGGGGCTGAAACTCTCTGCTCGCACACCTAAGGTCTGGGCAGCCCAGAGCTTTTGCCCAACCACCCAAAATCCAGCAGGTCCAACAGGTTCAGCACTGGTCCGAACCCCAACCACGGGTCTGAGGTTTGTGTAACCAACAACCTCACTGCTGAGGTTTTAGAAAACCCTGGTAAAATTCCCGGCATCACATCAGGCGACTGATCGCACTTCACAGATTTATCTTTCAGGATGTCTCTGAGAAAGATCTGCAGAGCCATTCTCAGGAATAACAAGAGCTTCTCACAAAATCAGAGTGCAGAGCCCTCTCTGAAAGCCCCGGTCTTCACCAGCTCCTCCGACAAGAGAGGGAATTTCAGGTTTCCCTGTACAGAGGACAGCACCGCTTTGAGCCATGGCTCTTCTTGCTGTTAAAGGAAGAAGGCATGAGAAGCAATACTCCCTTTTCCTTTGCTATCCCCCCCAACAGCAATGCACTTTGGCAGCTGGATAGAGAATAGAGACTCCCAGACCACAGGAAGGAAGGGCGAGTGGGACACCACCACACCCCTAAACAACCCTGGACAACCCTGAGCTGAAAGATGCCCTTGTGTTATCCCAAATCAGCATCTGCTGATATGAAAATCCCTCCTTGGATGCTCTCCTGCTCCAGTGATCTGTGTGTACAGTAGCAGTGTGCCACATCCTCGGCAACACCATGGCGATGTCCAGGAGGGACCCGTGTTACATCCCTACATCCCCTGAATGAGACCAAACCGTAACTGGCCTGGCAAACAGAGCCAGACCACATCCCTGCTCAAGATACCCTCTCCATAACCATATGCATGTAGATCTTAAAAAATAAAAAAAACCCACAAAACACCAAAAAAACAACCCCACCAAACAAAAAAACACACACCCCAAACCACAAATGCAGAGCAGTTTTCTCTGCAGGTCCTGGCCTGCCCCAGAGCCATGTCGGGCTGGCTGCCGGGATGGGGGATGACAGAGCAGGGAGCAGCGGGTGTTTGCAGCACGAGCTGTGGCTGAGTGTGGGAAGACCCCCAGGTATCATCACTGTGCTTTGGAGGAGAAACTCAGCTGGACCTTTTGAGGCTCATCAGTACCACAGGCAAACACCACAAAGGGGTTTCTTTTCTACTTTCCCACACAATCCAGGGTTAAAGCCTGCCACTCCTGCATCCCAGATCCGGGCTGTCCCTGCGGGATATTTACCAGCAGACTGCCAAATCCAGGCTTGACTTCAGTGAGGAACAAGATCCAAGACTACACAAAGCTTGGGAGCTGGAGAGCTTGGAAGGATCGCTCAATCTGCCCACGTTTGGCACCCGAATGGAGAGTCTCCTTCCATGCTCATTAAATCCAGCTTTTTTCTCTTCTCTCTGGAAGACATGCAGCTCTGTCAGGGGAACTTGATTAAAAAAAGTGGGAAGGGTCAGGGTGGGAAAGAAGAGAGATATCTTGGCTTTTACTATTGACATTAAGTCCTAAACTCACGTTTGCCTCACCAGGGCTCACACTTCATCACTCATAAAACACAACCAGAGGTAAAAGATGGGATATGTGAAAAAGAAGTCATGATTATAGTTGACCAAGAAACAGGATACTTTCCCACGCATGGAGTTTTCAGCAAAGAAAATTCAAAACATTTTGGCCAACCCAAAACTTTAAGACAGGACTTGACCTGAACCATGACAATCAAATTATAACACAGAATTCAGCTGCTGTTAAAGAAAATGAGGAATTGCGTAACGGCAGATAGCGTTACACTGTAATGATACGCTTACAGAGAACTTTCCAAGCAGGCATTGTTCTCCTGCTCTTCAGGCTGGCGCGGGGAATCGGACCGTGATGAACTTTTGACAGGACGGCGATGAGAACAGCTACGGTACGTCTCCGAGACGAGCAAACAGCAGCCAAATCAGGAAACCAAGCCCTGTCACGTCAAGTACTCAGGCCAGACCGCAGAGGGGAAGCTCCAGACAGCAGCCCGCAAGCCTGGGCTCGTTCAGAAACTCACAAAACTTCTTTTTGTCTCTTTGAAACCAAGCTGCCCTACACAAATGCTGAAGAAGCAAGCTCAGATTTTGGGAAGTGAACTATGGGGCAGGATCCCAGGTAGGTGCCTGCAATAGCTGACTCCAGTATCATTTATGCAAAACTGTCTAAACAGACTATTATTAAATAACAAAGCATGTATGTTGAATTAACAACCTTTATATCAATTTGATAGGAGCCCCATATATTTATCCCTATATTTATAGTGGAGGCTGCCACCATCAGACAGAGGCACATCCTCATTTCAGGGCACACACCAGTCTCACCGCACACACCGTATGCTTTTCTTTGTTAAAGCATCCCAAGAAATCTTATTTCTAAAGTTCTGCCATCAGCTCAATGGCATGCAGTCTTCCAACAACCAAAAGGTTTTCCCAGCAAGAGCGTACATGGATGCCATCGCATTATCGATCCATCACGAGTATATGTCATTTTCCTACACACAGTCATGATTTTGGGTGACCTGTTTCCAAGTAGGCTCACTTTGCTTTCAGAAAGCCTCAGAAATTACACCCAAACATGTCATTTTCCTCACCGCAAGCAGTGCCAGGTGACCTGCCAGGAAGCAGAAGCGCTGAACAAACCAACTCCTGGTACATTCACCCCGCCGAGCTGAAGCGGCGCAGTACACAGAAGGAAAGAGCACGACTGAAAAAGCAAAAAAAAACCTCAGCCATGAAAAATATTTATCACGCTGCATTTGCTGCAGCTTTTACGTTTTGAATTGACAATGCAGGAAACAATGGCCTAGACCAACTGCAAACTTCTGTCGTTCAGCGATTTGCACGGTCTCGTGCTCCAGACGAGATCTGGAGAGGACAGTTCGGCTTCCAGACCAGTGCTGAAGGACCCGCAGCAGCTGGGGCTGGCAGAAGAGTTTTGCATCCCAGGAGATGGAGGTGCTCATGATGACAGGCACCCCAACACCATGGTCACACCTGGCTGCTGCCCGAGCCGCTATCTACCCACAAGGCACCGCTGAAATCAGGCCGTCAGGTTCGGTGAAAAACTGTTCCCAAATGTCACATTGGGGACTGGGATGGCATTATTAGAAGCAGACAACAAACACTCAGAAAACTCAGCTTAATGGCACCAGGTAATGATGCTGAAAGATGTCCCCCAGCTTCTTCCTAAAGAAATAATTAAAACCAGAGCACTGCTTTTCACATTACAGATAACTGATGCAGACCTGCATATGAAATCAAGCTGCATTTTGCAAGATTAAGCCCACAATCTGCTTTTAATAGGTGTCTCGGTGCTCCTCTGCCTCGCGGCAGCACGCTGGGGCTCGGCACCCACACTGGCTCCTTGCCGCAGAGATGGGGTCACCTCAGAGCAGCTCAGCACCTTCTCCACCTCCAAAAGGAACAGAAGGGGGGTTGTGAGGGGTGCTCCCAGGCCGGCCATCCCGAGTATCACTCCTCCATGCACAAGCTCCCAGTGCAGGGAGGTGGGAAGAGCAGGCAGCTGGAGAGAGGTAGGAAAGACAGACCTGCACCACAAACCCTCTCATGGAAGATTTCAAAGGAAAACTCCCACATATTACAGGATCTACAAGCCAGAGGGAGCAACCCACTGCAGATCAGCTCTTTCCAGCCTCCTGGGTAACACGGAAGAGACAAGGATCACGTCTACTGTGACGGGCATCAGCAGGAGCTGAACGCAATGCTGCCAGGACAGAGAGAAGGGGCCCGGGGTGCCTCTGCCAGCCAGCGTACGGAGGCTGCTTGCCCTCAGGGACAGGGGATGGACAGGCAGCCCTGGGGTCCCGGGAGTCCCTCGGGGCTTTTCCCTCTCCTCAGCTTTAAATAATCAATGGTTTTGTTGCATTTCAGTGTTGGGAAGAACCAAGAATGTGAAGAAACAGTGTGAGCTGGAGAACAGGAACAGCTTTTGGCTTCACCTATGGTTTAACTGAGTCTCATCAAGTTTTCTAGCTCCAGATTTCTTCTGCAGAAAATACAGCTGAAACAGAGCGGCAAACGCAGGAGCAGGGAGTGCCACCACCTGCAAGGTGACAGCCAAGAATTAAGCTAAGAGGTGTGCAATGCACAGAAAATCGCTCTAGGTAAACAGGTTAAAAAAAAAAATCTTAATGGAAGGAAAAATAAAAGGTTCTATAGCTTAACTGCTCTAGTGCTTGTGTTTCGGATGCGGGGACCGAGGCTAGACGGATACACGTGCAGACGCGCCTCGGCCCCTGGAGCTCTCTGCTGAGCATCTGCGCCTGCAGAACAGCCAAACCAGAGCCAGGGCTGTGCACGGTCCCTGTAAAGATTAATTTCCATAGCATCCACGAGATGAGAGGCAGGACACCCCCTGACCAGGAGCGGGATCTTTGGTAGCGTTGGCACACGTCAGACTGATCCCAGCCTGAGCAGCTTGGATGATACAAAGCCTCTGTCGTCGCCAAAATGAGATGAGATCCAAAAAGACACCTCCAGCTCCACGCACACTGCAACTGCCCGATTAGGATACTCATTAGTGGTACAGCCTACTACGTACTCAGCCCATCCTTGAGAACAAGGAGGGAGGGAGTTGCAGGGAACTACAGGCTGATGAGCCTCACCTCCCCTCTGGAGTGTGCCCCTCTTGGGATCCCTTTCCCAAGGACAAGATAGTAAATCAGGAACAGTCAACATGGATTTAGCAACAGCAGCCTCACCTGTCCAACCCGATTTCTATGAAAAAACAAGGGAGCAGGCATGCGAGGCTGGAGCCGTGGATGTGACACACCACCTCCCTTCTGCACTGAGGGACTGCGCCGGCTGGCAGAGCCCCTGCTATCCCGTATTGGCCATGCCCAGCAGAAAATAGCCAACAAATCACCTGTTTTAAAGGGTAAAAGGGAAGTGGGGGTAGAAACACACTAGCTGGGATGAACCCCCCTGCAGTATAACTTCTTTTTTTCCCCCTCAGTCAAACAGTTTCAAATGACAAACCCACAACCGGGTACTCAGAACTTCCCAGGCATCAGAAGCCCCCCATGAGCCTTCAACAAACTTCAACAGGCTTCAGAGTAGGTCCCCAAACCCTACTTGGCTTTCTCACAGGGGCTCTGAATCCACTTCTGCATATCAGGAAAGGAAAACCCATCCACAAACACAGACATTAACACACATTTTCGTTACTACCTGAAGCGCTCCTACCGCCTTTTGTGATTTGCATTCAGGGTATCAGTTCCTCTCCCTTTCAGCACTGCAAGGAAGTTAATTAACTGAACAGTAACTGTAAGCATCACAAAGCTTGGGAGGCTGAGGCAGGAAATCTGAAGGTTAACCATCATATTTAGTGCATGCATGAGATAAAACTCAGAACAGACTTCGATCAGGGAAAGGATGGGGAGGCCACTGGCATTACTGTGATGCTGGTTGTTTTGTTTGGCTTTTTGTGAGGTCTTTTTGGTTGGGTTTTTTGGGTTTGTTTTGTTGTTTTGTGTTTTGTTTTGTTTTTTTTTTTAAGATTAGAGTCTATATTCCTCACCGCACCGTACACGTGGACAATTTGGCAACCGTCCTCTAACAACAACACAGGAGCATGGTATCTCTGGGGAACAGTACATGGCAGCTATTCTATCCACCCTGCTTCAACCCTGCCTGGCAGATACGCCAACACCTCATGAACCACTGTCCCAACAGTCTTGGACACTCAACCACATCAATATTACTTTCCCCTTTTCATTGAAAGAGTGGAAGGTTTGAAACCCCAGCACACCTGTCCCAGGTGCCCGCAGCGCGCTCAGCATTGTACAGATGTGCGGCAAGGAGATGTCAAGCGCTGCAGACGCTTCCCGGAGCGAATCACCCATGGAGCGCGGGGAGAGCCTCTCCTGCACAAGAGGAATTTTTAAAAACAGACCCCCAGGCTCTCTCCCAAAATGGGTGATTTCCTGGAGAATGAAAGCATCGCAGGGGATATTGGCTCCTCCTTGACCAGATTCACGCTAAGGACAAAACAAGAACACCTCCTTGCCCACACTCCAGAGCTGTCTTTCTTCTGTGGTCATCTCCCTCTCCTGCAGCAGATCACACAAGCAGATTTATTTTCCTAATTTCAACATCTACCTGAGCACCAGAGCAGGCTCGGGTTTGGATTTCCAAGTGGATACCCAGCAAAATGAACGACAGTGCATGCACACTCCGGGAGAGCAGAATTTGGACTTTTTCCTGGGAGAAAGAAAGGATGGAGAAGGCAAGTGACACAAAAGCCACACTTAATTCTGTTTTCGTTTTACAGCTTGTCAGTTATCCCAATCACACCATGGGAAGAAAACATGCTACAAAAATAAATAAATCAATCAATCACTTTCCATTTCAAGTTATTTTTGCGAAGTGGAATTTAATGAGACTCCAGACTCCAGCCAAAATTAACACTGTGCTGTAAAGTTTCCCAAAGCATAAAAAGATTTGTTGCCACAATGAATTAAAGACATCTTTCTATGTCTGAAGTTTCAAACACGTATTTGCATCAAACCTTGGCCGTCATGGCACGGGCTCCAAAACCTTTCCAGATTTGGGTGCACCCCCACCCGTGACCTCTGCTTCAGGGAGAGACTTAAGCTGAATTAAACGAAGGGGAGCTTCATTTCTGACCCGGTTTATTTTAAATCTCTCCCCAAGGATGTGACTATTTTACTTTATCTGGAACATTTGACCCTCCTTCCCAAGCTCAAGAGGCAAATTTTACTGCCGTAGCGCAGCTCCTGCAGCAATGCCGTACCCTCCCTCTTTTTTTGATGAAAACAGGCTACAGAAAATTAATCTACTGGCTACTTAATTTGTAAATCTGCTTAAAAAGGTCAGACCTCCAGCTCATAAGAGCTACCACTGAGAACAGATCCCAGATATTATGGGAAATAAGGCTCTGGATATTTATATAAATTAATACTTGGGAGCATAACAAGATCAAGAGGACCCTCTAATCTGATACCCACATCCCGCTCTCTGCAGCTCATTACACTTGTGTCTGTATTACAGCGACGTGAGGGGGGGGTGTACTCACAGCTGGCATCTGAGGCTAGGGGTGGTTTTAAAAGTCTTTCCCAAAATCTCCTGTATGTTTTGACCGAACAGCTTCCAGCTTTGGCTCAGTATTTTTTAAGGCACATCCTCCTTTCTGAGCCAGCCTAACAGGCTAACGTGCACTAGCAGGGATGTATTTTAGTCTACTGAAAATTTGGAAGAACACCATTTTGCTGTTGTTTGACGGAGTTTGGTTTTTTTTTTTTTTAATTATACTCTGTTAAAATTATTTAATAGAAAGTTTAGTCTGTATATGTAACCACAAACACCGACACTCCTGCAATTCTGGAGTTATCCCTGATTTACTCACTTAAGCAAGAAAGCCAAACCGGAATTTCTTACTGTGAGACAAGGGAAAAGCCAGGTGTCTCTGGGAGCTGACTTTTCCTCTCTCCATCCCTGCATTACCTTGGGTCTCATCAGACGCAGGTATTTTCCTAGGACAAGCATTTTCCCTGGAAACAGAATCTAACGACGTGTTTAGCAGCCAGACACGAGCAGTTGCACCAGACAGCACATACGAGCAAAGCTCACTCTCCTAATTGGAATATCTAAAATAAACTCTTTACAATAGCGTAATTGCATCTGCAGAGCAGGGAGCGTTAGGGAAGGCTGCCTTGCTGTTGCTGTGCTGGTCTAATTAATTTGGTAGGACTTAAGTGCAGAGATAAGGCCCCAGGGACGTGCTGAGCCGGACCATTAATGCTGGATTTCGGCAGAAGGGGGACGGGAAGCAGCATCCGATCCCTTCCTCGCCTCAGCTGTTCAGCTCCATCTCCTTCCGAAACCACCCACTCCGCTTCAGCGGGCTGAAAAATCATCTGGATGTGAAGGGACAATGCTCGGAGCTCCTAATGGGAGAGGATCAATACATCTAAATGTGCGGTGCCCCTAAAAAAGCTCGTTGACCCGTAAATTAAAGTTACTTTATTGACATGGTTAAGAGTGTCAACACGCAGTTAAATGCAGACTCTTCACTTCCCCTTTTTTTTTTTGGCAGCAGCCCTGTCCTATTTCCTTCAGTGCCACTCTATTTAAGCTAATTTTGACTACTTCATCTGCATATGTAACTGAAGAAAAGTGATCTCCCTTCTGCTTTAAAATAATCCTTCTCTTAGCAACCGCCTCCAACAACACAGACAGTGTGAAATGTACGGGGAATTTTTAACCGCAGAATTAAGGTGCAAGAACAAACATACAGATTTTAGTCAAGACTAACGCACGCTCAGCTCTGCACAGCCCAAAGCAGAAGTTATTAAGAACATTTGTTTAGAAGCCAGTACCACGCTTTTTAAAAGTCATACAGCAAACAGGAGGACAGGTCTGGCTGCTGTCAAAGCCGTAGGCTGAGCTATGCATACTGCAATCGAGACAACACAAAAAGGGAAAAAAATAAAAATAAAAAATTAAAGCTACGTAGTATTTTACAGGGCCGTAAACACCAGGGGAAATAAAGTCTTTTTCTCTAAGGTGTAGCTTCTAATGCAAAAAGCTCTTATTCAAAGCAGTGCTTCCTCAAGGTCCACTGAGGAAAGGCTTTCCAGCCGCTGAGTGCCTTTGGGAGGGAGCATAAATTACATCTCATGTACAGTCACCATGACCCATCGCTTCTGGTTTCATTCAAGAAGCAGACCGAGACTTTTTCTGGACCGCACTCCACCATGAGCAGCATTCCCTCGCCAGGACTCAGAGTGACCAACATCTGTCTGATGCACATCTGGCACGGGGCTTGCATCCCGCGGAGGGTGGGAAAGCCGAGGCGTCACACAGCCTCCCTTGCTGTTGATGAGTAACAGAGCCTTCCAGGGAACAAAGCCTTTCCACCTCCAGTTTTGTAACTTGACTCAAACGCACAAGTAGACCACCCCTAGACAGCCCATGGTGACTCTCCCCAGATATTCACATGTTCAGATCCCAAACAACTCAGTCAAATAAGTTGTGTGGTACTAGCTAAGGAGTACAGCCCGAGATCCTACATATAGCTGACCCCTTCGCGTGCCTGGCTTTGCACACCCAGGGATGTACACATGCTTCTGATGAATTACTCCCAAGCTAGGCAAAAGAGATTTAATTGAGGTTTTAGTCCTCCTCCGCTCCCAAATCCTTCAATCCTAGGAAACTTTCTTAATGTCATATTGAGTAAACAAACAAAAATGATGCAAGTCCACCCACGATCAGAAAAGAAATTGCAGTTCCAGTTTTGGTTTCCAGCCATCTCGTTCTTGGTATCAAGCTTCTGGTCTAACTCAGACACTCAGCTGTTGAACTTTTGTCTCTGTTCCTCACCACAAGGAACGAGCTCTCAGCTGCTTCGTACCCAGCCACAGTCTGGTCAACCACACATCCGTATCCGTAGAGGAGGACTTCATGGTTACACAATCTCCAGGATCACATCCTCCTCCTCCATCACCCATGGCACACGTGGCACAGATACGGCGATGCAAGAGCTGAGAAGGGGACCGCTCACATTTCACCATGGACAACACAAGCTCCCAGGAAAACAGCGGCGTGTTCTTTGATTACCATCCCCAGAAACCAAGCAGCCCCACTAGCCTGGGGCTTTTGCTCACACACAAGTGTCACCACCTCCCCCCAGCCAACCTTCCAACACCAGCAAGACTCCCCAGGGTCGGCCAGATGCAAGTCAGACACGTCCTGCCCTGTCCTCTGGCCGTGGTCCATGGCAGAGGGGAACGGAGCATCACACTATGTTGGAGCACGGACAGACCCAGCACCACCCAAGCCCAAGCCCATCAGCCTCTCAACCTCAGAAGGGCCAGGAGGAAGAGGAGCAGCACACACTGCTGTCCCCTTCACACAGCTACACACAAAAAGCAGAGTTTCAGCCAGAGGGACAACTATAAACCAATACATGATTACAAAAAAAAAAAAAAAAAAAAATTTAAAAAAATATCACAGACTCTCTGCCCCCTCCAGACACCGGCACGGCAGAGGGGCAGCAACCCACTCTGCCCCATGGTTCTTCTCAGCTGTAATAAGGAGATTTCAGTGCTTTGTATTCCCAAATTATCTGGATAACCTATCGCTCAGGATTAGGGTCCCTGTTTGCAAAGGGTTCGGTACCAATTGCATGTTGGCCCTGTAGGTCCATGAGTGAATAAAAGCAAAGCAGATAATAACATCTAGCTATCTGGGGGTTTGTTTGAGCACTCGTGTCCACTGCTAAAGGAGATTCCTACAGAACTGGGGTCTGGAAGCAGCCCACAGCACACACCCAATCCCACAGCGGTAACCGAGTGCTGTCTTTTTTTTTTTTTTAATGGTTGCCTTGAACCCACAGAATTTTATTACCAACACCTCATTTTTGCGTGTGAGATTTTTTTTTTTTTTGTAAGCCACCCACAGAAAAAGTTCTGCAGAAGTTTTTCCCGAAGAAAAACAGGAATAATGATGCCAAAACACCCAGGGAGAGAGCTCGGAGCTTTAGCAGCGATGTGAACCCCAGGCTGTGCATCGGCTTCAGCTCTGTCAGCCCTCGGTACCCTGCGGTCTCCCACAGAACGGCCGAGGATGTTCAAGAGCCAAGGAGAACGGGGTGGGAAGCTGAAATATATCTCCAGCATCATGGACACTGACAACATTAAACTCCAAAAAAAGAAATGAGCCAGAAAGTATTTTGCCGCTCTCGCCCCTGCACGATACAGGGTGGGATGGCCAACCATTGCCAAAAGGGATTTTTTTCCAATTTTTGAGTAAAACACTAAGTAGGCGGAGGGAGTTCTGCAGTTATTCTTCAGCACTCAAACACATGACAAAGCCTGGCTGCTAACGTGACAAAGACAAAACCAAGCAGTTATTAAGTTACCCTGAGCGCAGAGACAAGTTAAATACCCCTTTTTGTCTCCGCTTGCCTCCTGCGCTCCGTCAACGGGAGCTCCTCCTGCTCCCGCGCTACCAGAACCGGGGTAATAACAGCCCTGCGCGGGGGAATAACAGGTTTCCATGGAGCGACAGCACTACCTGATGCCTCGCCTTTATTACATGGGATCTTCACACCATGACACTGTTATTAGGAGAAAAACTCCAAGTTGTAGGGAAAAAAAAAGCCTCAGAAAGGGGATTTGAGCAGTTCCTCCCCTCAACATCTGCACGGAAGCAATGCTCAGCAAAACGTGGCTTTTCTTCTCATCGCAGGACAAGAAGTCCTTCCACCTGCTCCGGCTTGGGAGGTTTGATCCCCATGCAAATACACAAGTTCCCCTCCGCCTCCACGGAATTCTGAAGCTGCTTTACACCTCTTGATGCTTTACTCTCGCTCCTTTTATTTACATCCAGTTAAACCAGATGTTTAACTCTGCTTACGATGATTTTTTTCCACACATGTAAAATAATACTGTTTGCTTAGTCAGCTTTTGCTGGTGGAGCCCAAAGCCGAACATGGGTTGATTTGGGTTTCACTTTATTATTATTTTACAAGGAGGGGAAATTCAGAATATCACCTACTCATTCACCAGTAATCATTTTGCTTTATAAATTTTAAAACTTGGGTACTTCAAATTCGCTTTCAAGTCTACGAAGCTTCAGAAAGCACTTCAATCGCATTTTTATTCATTTCCCCAAAGTAATGAAAGCAACAGCTTCCGCGCCTCTTTGCCTGTCTTCCCTTAAGGGAAAATTCTCAAATCACAGGACTCCAGGAGCTGGGTCTTCTGGAAAAAAACACCAGGGAAGAAAAGTCATAGAAATACTTGACACCAGTGCTGATACCTGCTAGTAACACAAAGCTGCAGGTCAGGAACCTGTGTGGGAAAGACAGGAGGTGAGCGGGATCCCAGTTTGACAAGGGAAGGAGGAACCAGTGCTGACACAGACCTGCATCTCCTGGTGACCCCGGCGAGAGACAAGTTACAATAAGACAACCTTTATCAACAACCCCAGACAGGCGGGCTGAGGCATCACAGCCAGTTTGGGTACCATGTACCTGCTGGTCTCACCAGGGAACCCCCCGCCACTTCACCCCGAGCATCCATCACTGCTCCTCCTTGTCCCCACATCTCTCCAGCCATGACAGAGCTGCCATTTCACAAAATTTCAAGTAGCTGTGAGCAGCACAGAGGGAAGAGAAGGAGGTGACCAGCCAGGTGAGCTCCTCTCCCGCTCTGGTGGGTCCCAGGCTCCCATCTCTCCTCTCCCCCATTTCATGGTGCACATTGAGCTGGTCCTCACCAAGTTCAGTGTGCAGAGAGGAGCGAGCCAAGCCACAGCCCGGAAGAGGCAGCAGCCTAAAGAAAACCAGCTACCCCACCCCACGAGAGCCCACTGAGCCGCTTGTCTCTGGATGTGCACATGGAGCATCCCCCAGCCAGGAAGGCAGAGCTATTTCCAGCAGATATTAAATATTCACCCCCCTACAGCGAGCACAGCTCCACTCAGGCAATAGGGCTCATCTGGCGGATTTAACCACGCCAGAAAAATGTAAAGACTTCAAAAAGGACCCAAAGCAGGCAGATGTGCCCTTGGCTTTGGGTGAGGGCTGAAACGATAAAACAAAGGACACTCGAGTCTTAAATGCACATCAGAGCGCCATATCCCAGCACCGTCCTTTCCCGTTGCAAAGGAACAGATTTTGCTCACGCTGCCAAAAACCACCAGGAACTATGAAAATGCAATGAGGCCTCATCTTCCATCAATAAATTCATTTTTTTTTCTATAGAGACTTTCACCCACCCCAGCAGCTGTATGCTAATTCTCCCTCAGCATGGCTTTATTATCACTTGGAACAGATGTTCCAGCCGCTCCAAAATCTGGAGGTTACAAAAACCATTAACCTAATCTGGGCGCCAGGCTGAGGGTTTGTTGCGGGGCGTTGAGCACCGAGGGGAAGGGCTCAGCCCCGTCCTTCTGCCACGGCAGCTGCATTCCCGGCAGCAGTACCAGACCAGGCTGTGCTCTCCCTGCTCCATCATGGCACCCCAACCCATCAATACCCATGACGTAATAGAAAACTAATTGATAAAAACACCCCCAATGGCTTAAAATGAAGATAAAGAGATCAAGGGAGATGATGCGATGTACAAGCTTGTTCCAAAAACTCCGGGAAATTAGCTACAAGACCCCACAGGTTTTAACAATTTGCACACAAATGTGGAAGAACCTTTTTGGTTTTTTTCTTCTTTTGAAGGGGTGTCTGTGCAAACAAAGTCGTTTCAACCACAGACAAACCCAACTGCGAAAGGTTTCGCATTCCCCATGGAGCTGATTTCTCCAGTGCAGCCCGACATGGCTCCTGGAGTAATTAATGCCAGAATCTATTTATGACCTTTGAATAAATTGTTCTTTTCTGAAGGGAAAGCTGTTAAACACGTTAGCAAATATAATTAAGAGGGAAGGCGGGGGGGGGGCAGAAACGACAGAAATCTGGAATTAAATCTCTCTCTAATTAGAAATGCTTCTCGCGACAACCTGGCTAAGAAACCCCGCTCTCAAGCAGATACTGTAGTTTCATTAAAGCTTCCTCATTATCCTTCCTGAGATAACCCACTTGGCAAAACAAGGGAAATCTACTTCTAACCTTTGCCACCCCTAACAAAAAAAAAAAACAACCACAAAACAAACAAAAAACAAACAAACAAACAAAAAAAAATGTGTAAGTGTAACTTCATGTGGGTAAAGCTTGGCGACGTGCACTCAAACACGCAGAGCCTGTAAAGCCTTCCAGCAAGGGATGAGCAAAAATTTGGGTCCAGCCCCACTGGCCTTTCCCAGCCAGGGCTGCGTTATCACAGCCGCATCGCTCCCCCTCCGCCGGCCTCCCAGCCACCGATCGTGTTGCAAGGAACAGGTTTTGCTGCTGACAGCTCAGGCCGTTTGACCAAGTTTGCCGTGTCTGGGACTAAGTTCTCATCAGGGAGACGCGGATTGCATCACGCAGAAAGACACCGGGCAAAGCAGGTGGGAAGCGGCAGCGATGAAAGCTGGGAAGCACCGGAAAACGTCCTCGCTCCATCAGCACGAACATCCATGCCCCTGGAGAAACCCAAACTCCACTGATGTACAAGAAAGAGTTAAAGTCAGATCTGCAACACTATCCGCTATCCGGCACTCAGCCCTCATCACTGATGTGAAAATGCAGAGGGCAGGATGATTCACATCTGGCAAGATCCTAATTTTTTTTTTTTTTTTTTTAATTATTTCAGAAGGTCCATTAAAAACTCCAGTTTTCTGTAAAAATATTTTGCACTCAAATAATACATGCTCCTACACCTCTGGACATCTTTCACAACCAAACGATGAGCTATACAGCGATGCTGGGTAGGTCACAGTCACGAGAAGGGATGAGCCGGGGCAGGTGGCGCAGGGATGTCTCCCTGGGAATACCAGCTCCCGGCACAGACAGGCAAGTTGGCAAACCGCAGAGCAACACTCGCATTTCACATCCTCCAATTCTGCAGAGGAAAATCCCCCTTTTGAAGCAGCCTGGGGCTGGGCAGTCAGACCGCACGCCCAGCCCTCCTCTGGGGCTGCTCACTGCCATGCCGGCTGGCTCCACGCTCCCGGTCCCTTGGAAATATCAAGTTCTTCAGTCTATTTTGTTGCTTGAAAACTGACAATTTTGCTAAAAGACACCCACATCCATCTGCACAGTGGCATGTCTCCCCAGGAACAGACATCCCAGCTGGTCCTGCAAGCATCACCCAAGGGCTGGAAGCCGCAGGCTGCCCCCAGCGCCATGATAACATTCAATCCCCCAAAAACCAGAGCTCTGTTGTCACTGTGGCCATCCCGCTCGAGATCTCATGGGCTCAGCCCAACTCCACTCAGCTCGGTGCCAGATCGCCAGTTACAAACCCACGTTTCACCGCGCAGAACCAAACATCTGCCTACAGAAGTGGCACTGAAGGAAAGCCCTGCGCCCGGTTCGCCTGCCCTGCGGGCAGCAGGCTGAGCCCCGAGCCACTGCTCCAGCAGTGATTTCCAGGAATCAGCCCAAAACTGCAGCAGCATTAGAAGAGACACATAGAAATTGATCTATAAAGAGGGGGGAAAAAAAAAGGCATAAAACTCTTCAAAGTAACTTATTAGTTTACTAGAAAAGTTTTTGGTTTATTTTCTGTTTAAAGTCAGAATTCCCCCACAGCTAACATGAGTCTTGTCTTTGTGTGTGTGTGTCTGTCTCCTCCCCTCTCTGAGGCTCACCAGTGACTTTCTTGGAAGATCACTCACAGGAGAAAGCGCTTCCCACAAACGCAAAGGCTCTCGATACGCACACAAGGCTGCACAATGCTGTACACATTTCCTGTCCTGCCGACATGCCATTCAGCCTGGGATTTCCAGAGTTTAACACATTCCAGCTCTTACAAAAATATATTTTTTTGTATTTTTATTTATTTATTTATTTAAAATATCCCATTCTTGTTGCTTCTGCCACAAGGATGTGCGCAGCCTCTCAGGAACAGGGCTCTGCTTTAGGGACAAACCTGTATCCTTGCATGAACTCGGATGCTCCCAGCCCAGCTGTGACCACCCCAAGCACCTGACAAACACAAAGCAGTCTGTCCTAGAAAGCAAACCCAGCTTCCAGAGCACGTGTCCATTCAGAGCAGGTTGGGCTCAGCAAGGACATGCCATCAGGTCCCGCAGGGATGGCGCAGCTCGTCCCGTCCATGGATCTCGCCCCGCGCCAGCTTCGTGGCAGAGTACGCCCGTGGCTGCTCACGGCCGGGGCGTACGGTTGTTTTCCACGCAGCTGAATGCTTTCGTCACGCACATGAGTTCAGTGGATTTCACAGATAATTCTGTGTTCACAGCAGTAAACACAAATCACTTCTCCCGCTCCTCCCTTTCTCGAGCCACAAGCCTCCTCTGTTCCCTCCCCAACCCCTTTCAAACACCAGATGTTCCATTTAGCTGTAAACCACTATAAAACACAACAAAAGATACGAATGCTATAAAAGGGCCAATTTACTCCCCCCTCCACCAGTATAAAAGCGTATGCTCGAAGAGAAAGAGTAAATTTCCTCTATGGGAACCTTTTAACCTTCCCCCTCTCCCCATTTATCAAACCCCGCTTGTTCGCGGGCAGAGCTCAGGCCTCGACGCAAGCGCAGGCAGCTGCCTCGTGCTGCAGTCCCCGACGGAAACTTGCTGCCGACGGAAGGACCACGTGCCCCGGAGACCTGCGAATCCCTGCCGACCTCACCACCACCACTCTCATCGCATCTGAAGGCAGCTGTCAGTGTCTCCCTTCGCCGAACCAGGTTCACCACCTGTCAGCATGGACTGGGACAGAGCACAGAGCCGATGCCGCTCCTGACAAGGGTGCACGTGGCACCGCACAAGTTAGGAGATGCTCCCTGGGTCCAGCAAGCCTGGCAAACTCAACCCTGAGAAGTCAAGTGGCACCACAGCAAATAAAAGCCAATGTACAAGTGGGTCTCTACCAGAGGCAATGCTACAGCATCTACTGATGGAGGAGTTTGCCAGATCCCACCACCCAGGAGCCAAATGAGCAGAGCGAGTCAGGATATGACTCAGGCTGGTGGCTTTCCAAGGAGGCGAAGGAGGACCTCCAGCTGAATCCTTGCTGTCCAGACAGGGCAGGCCCATGAGTTACAAAACAAGACGAACAGATTTCACATCACCTCGCTGCAGAAGAGAGACAATGGGCAGGCAGCATTCTTTGTCCTGTGATGGGAAGGGCTTGCAGCCCTCCCATCAGGTTGAAACAGCTGTTTCAGGGACTTCAGAAGAAAAGGGCTCATAAAACTAGAGATGTTCCGGAACTTGTTCTGCAGGACTTGTCAGCGAAATTTCACAGCAAACAAACTACTACTCTTCAGTGACTTCTCCTGAGGAGAACTGATTTTTTTTTTTCAGGGCTTTGAGCCTACACACAGATTAGCAACCTGACCCATCTGCACCCGTGTTTCTTCCAGTTCTTTCTGTGGTGGAGTCCTTCTGGCTTTTGCTCGAGCAAAAACACCCTCCAACACAAACAGAGATGGTCCAACTCCCTGCTACAGATGTACCCCTGTGAAAACCTTTCAGGCTAGGACATCGTAGCTAAACCTCACCATTAACACAGACTGGACCCAACAGGGCTGAGCTAGTCCAGAACAGCATCCCAGTCAAACACTCCCAGAACCAGCAGCAGCACAAAACGCCCACGTAGTGAGAATAAGCAGATCACAATCACAGGGCTCAGCAGTTGCAAGGTCACGGATAAACCCAAGGTACAAGAGACCCGGACGGCAGGTGCTCAAGCGTTGGTTTGCTCATGCACACAGCTGTGTACTTTGCTTGCTGGTTTGGCCAACCTCCACCTGCACCCAACCGCGGCCAGGCCCCTGCCCGCCCCTTCGCTGGGAACACCGGAGGCTCCGAGCCATCACGGAGGGTGGAGGGCGAGGAGCAGTCGCCTTCGAGTTGTATCATTGGATGAAGTACAGCCCTGAGCTGCAACCAAAAAAAAAAACAAACAACATAAGAGGGGGGTGGAAAAAAAGTCAGTTCTATTAGAAACAGACCTTTTTCCAGGCTTTTTCTTGAAGCGGAAATAAAACACTGGGAAAAGCAATTTCATTAACGCTGAGTTTGAAGTTGTCAAACGCAGACTGTAATTAATAATTGCCTTGTAAAAGAAGGCACTTCCCTCTCCTTGTAAAAGCAGCATCGGAGGGAACACAGCTTAGAATGAGGAGGCAGGATGCACCACGGAGGTGGGAGGAGAACCCAGGTACGGCAACACCAGAGTCACCCCAAGGACAAGCCTAAACTCGAGCCCTCAGGCTAATAACGGTAGCAGAACTGGGGGTGACTCACTGTCAGCGGGGACAAGGCCAGGCTTTGCCTGGGGCCAGCACTCAGGGATGCAGCACAGTGAGCCTCGCAGGTTCCGGGATGCTGGATGGGCAGCTGGGCAGACAGATGGACTCAGCATGAACACCAGAGCGGGTCGCTCCAATGGGGCACCGAGCAAGTCTTCGGGTGGGATCAGAGATGCAGGAAGCCATGTCGATTGCTGGGAAAGCAGCCACAGGGACCACTAAGATCGCTGAGAGCCCAAGGGATCCAACTGATGTCAAGGGTAGTGTGACGAAGGGTGAGGGGGGTAGAAGAAAGCTGCTGTGCAACTCAAAGGAGGTGGAGCCGTGCTTTAAAAACCAAAGCAGAGACAGTCTTCACTTCCCAGAGGTGTTGCCAAGCTGCCTCCACCATCCCTCCATGTCAGTCCTCTCCACCCCACCGCGCAACACCTCACACATGCAGTGAGCCCTCCATCCTCCCACCTGCACTGCACCCTAAGTCAGTGGGATTCTGGTCCTCCCACCCCAGCTCTGCCCAGCGCACCCCGGCAGCCCCAGCCCCTGGGACGAGCCCATGTGAGATACCGCTCAGTGTAGGCGTAGGGGGAAGTCAGATGGAAGAGTACTGCAGGGAAAAAGCTCAGATGTTGGGAAAAAGGCTTGCCTGTTGAAGAAAGGACAAAGAAGCAGATCAAAAATTTGCCCTCAGGTCAGGCTGAGGCAACATTTCTGTCAGCGCCAAAAATCAGGTCCCTTCTGGCTCCAGATGAGCTGAAGGAAGCAAAGGGTCTGCGGCACCGGCCAGGGGCTCCCACACCCACGACGCAGGGCGATGGGTCAGCAGCATCCCACAGGGTGTGGGTGAGGCTGGGGATGCTCAACCCTTCGCTATAACCGCGGCCCCAACACACACCTTGCTTGACCCAGCCTAACCTTCTGCAGCCCCAACTCCTCGCCCAGCTCCCTCGCCCAAACACAGCCATTCAGCATCACCAACAATATTGCCAAAAAACTGCCTGTTTCTCTCCGGAGGGGGCAAGCAACACGGTACCCCGTTTTCTTGGCAATACATCCTGCACAAGCGATCACCACCAAGGACGGACAAGTCAAACATTTTTTACAGCTCATCAACATGCTGTTGAGATAGAAGGCAGCTTCCAAGCCCAACTTGAAAAGCGACCAAACCAACTATTTTTTTGGCTTTGTGTTTTTAAAGGCATCTATTCATTCAAGAGCCTGTTCCTGCTAGGTATTTAATGCAGGTATTTAACTCTCATCAATCATTCAAGGTGGGGGAGGAAGGGGGAAAAAAAAGTTTTCACTGCTTTTCATGCTTCTTGGCACAGCTAGCAGGATCCATCTAACACTTTCCGCCTTCTTCTGCCCCAGCAGAATACATATGAGCCTTCAGCTGCAGGTTCAGTTATATCTTACAGCCTTGCCAAACAGAGAAAAAAAAAGTAAAAGAATTTTTTAAAAAAAGAGGGTACTACCTCTAGCTAACACAAGGTTTTAGGGTGCTATTTGACACGCAGGAGGGATGAAGGAGGGCTGGGAAGAAAGACTGCAACTGGTTCCTATTTAGAAGGAGCTCCTGAGCTTGGCTGTACAAGACAGAGCACCTTTCTTCCCTTTGTAGGGCTCAGCACATCCAAACGGGAAGTCACTGAGACACAGTAAACAGGGAGATGTAATGAGGCCATTTTTTTACAGCCTTTTTTGGAACAGAGCTCAATTTCAAGAAGTAGAGAGTAAATAAAAAGGCAGAGGACCTGAGCAGGGTAAATCAGAGAGCAACTGTGCAGACCTCACTCAAAGCACCCAGCTCTGATAATACTGAATTATCTTTAACTGCTATCATGACATATGGAAGCAATCTCAGGCATTGTAGCTATAAAGCCTTCGAGCAGCACGTTAAAAACCCCAAAGCCCTGTGAGTAACTACTGCTACCAACTCCGCCAACGCGCCTCCATCTCTCATACACCTGGGGGAAGCGGTCGCTACAAACCATCTCCTCCCAGCTGTCACGGCAAATGAGCACCTACATCGTCAACAAACAAGACTTTGATACCAAATTATTGCCATTCTCCAGAAAAAAAACCTGACAGCCATGAAGCCATCTGACAGCTCAGTCAGGTGCGGGGCGTCGCACCCATCCGTCGTGGGAAGGCAGTTGTCAGCGTGGCTCCTTAATAAGAGCAAAACAGAGCAGCGGGCAGCCAAGTCATCACGCCAATTACGCTTGCTCTGTCTCATCAGTCTCAAGAGCCCCAGTAAAACCTCCAGGCGCTGCAGACCGAGATGGATTATCTCTAGAGAGATGTCAATATGCTTCAAAATACGAATCCTTAATGAGCTGACCATTACTGCTAACTTGAAGTCTGTGCACACACAAACACACATCAATTATATGGCTGCTTTGTTTCAAGCATCCAGGAGATTTTGAGGCAGGGAACAAAAAAAAAAAATATTTTTACATATATATATATTTTTATATATATATATTTTTTTTTAGCAATGTCCAGGTCAACATTAAAGGTAGTGTGGATGCACCACGATATCAACAGGAGTCTTCACGTTGTGAAGCTGCATGATCAACCCCCAGAAGTGCAGAGTGGCTTTGCTGTGGGTACCAGTTTCCTCCCATCTCAATATACAGTGGAATATCAACGCTGCAGCAGGCAACACTGCAACAGCCTGCTCCGGCAGCCAGGATGGGACAATGGGGATACAGGGAAGGAGTTCGGGGATTACTGCTTTTTTTCTTTGTTGCTCTCCCTTGAAGGAACACGTGTTTCCTTCAGCTGCAGAGATTTAGGAGCAGAAACACTCCTGGAGATGGCTGGAGGGCAGAGCACAGGCTGAGACCCCTCGGTGTCATCCCCCGCGGCGCCTTGCCCGATCGCTTTCCCCAGGCACCTGGGGTACAAACACTTTGCCAAGAGGCACACGTTCCCACACAGCCCTCCATGGCATCGCCACAAGCGCCAGGAGGTTGAACCAGGTCTGCTGGACACCAGGAGAATTAAACCACAGTGCTAGAAAGCCACCAGAGAAAGAACAGTGAGCCAGCACACTACGAGCAGCTCCTGGGTCTTCCAGTCTTCCATCCTCAAGGATAATTCCTGATCAACCCCCACCTGCAAAGGTGCCCAGCACAGCTGATCCAGCCCTGGAGAGGTCTCTGCCTGGAGACCTCCCTGCACAAAGCACACTGCCCGAGCAGGGAGCAGCCTGCAGCAGGGGCTTGCCCGAGCTTCCCAACCAGCATCAGTACACATCCAAGCCCCTGTCTGTAAGGATTAATTTATCCAAGGCAAACAAAAAAAATAGTAATAAAAAAGGAAACCAAAACCCACACCGCCAAATATCAACCTCACCCACATGCACAGTTTTTTCACCGCACACTTTGTTATGCCTCACCATGGTGAAACACAAGTGAAGAGTCATTTAATTTGTATTTGACCAGAGACTTAACAAAATTACAATTCAAACCTAATTATTGATGAAAATCCAAAGCTCCGAGATCTCCATCTCACAAAAGGAGCTTGGGATGCAAGAGCAGCTGTACCACATGGTGCCAGAGGACTGGAAACCAGTGCCAGCCACAGGGGAACGGGGAGAGAAGCTGGGCTCTGGAGTCAGCTCCACGCAGGGATGGGGGAAGAGATGCTGCACTGGGAGCTGTGCACAGGGGACAGGGACTGCGAGCCTGAGGGGTGTGACATCTCCTCCCATTTGCAAATAAAGATAGCTTTTGCATCACACACTCTCAGTTGGCTGGCAAACCAGCCTGAATTACAGCCCCCAAAATCCAATCATGGTAACAGACATATGATCAATAAGGACTAAGGGCAAGTACACTCGTCCCATTTCCCACCTCTCCAGACACAGCCTCTGTGGCAAAAGCAATTAGCAGAAATGAAGTTTTACTCCAGGCTCATCAAAACTGGCCTCACATCCACTGACTCTCAGAAGAGAGCTGGGCTTTAAGACTTTTTTCCTGTTTATTTTGTTAGTGTGTGTGGAGCGTCGGTAGCTTTGGGTCATCCCATCCTGCCAGGCACCACCAAGTGCTGAACTCGGGTCTCTGGAATCCAGTATGAAAATAAAACAAACTTGAGATTGCAGCTGAATGAGGTGATTTTACTCGTTTATTTATCTAAACACCAAGTACTAAATTACACACACAACTTCACACAAACACACAACCTGTCTAGATCTTAAAGCATTTCTTTGCACAGAGATGCGATTTTACCTCTGGCCTTTGAAACGATGCTCACCTTGGGCAAAAATCTGTTTCTCATTACACAGGTGCACAACCCCATTTAATTCCCTGAGAAAGGTGGATGACAGAATATTACTGGGTGTTTCAAGTCTAGCACAAGTGTCTTGCCCCCTGGCATTTTTACTGAATAATTAAAAAAAAAAAAGTCACCTCTGTAGTAAGGCACAGACGGCTGGTTAGCCAGCCCAGCCAGTCAGGCAAAATGTGCCTTTACCATCAAACCCAACCTCTGACATTGCTCAGCACGCTCTGTCCTGCGCCCTGCCCCCGTGCCTGAATGCATCACAGCTGCCTGACAACGATGGGTCCCCACACTCTTCTGAAGTTTGATCCAGAGAGACCAAACTGCTCGCTGCGGCAAGGTGGAGGCACTGCAGGGACATTTGTCCCCACCCCGGCCGGGCTCAGACCCCCTTCACTCTCCTCCCATGGTTGCCAGAGCTGGGGATGTACAGAAAGTAAAGAGCACAAGATGCCTCCTGCCTGGGGAGAGGCCAGATTCCCAAACTGAGGAATTGCCAGAGAAACACCAAATGCCTATGAGAAAGTGTAAAGTTTGGATTGATTTGGGTCCCATGCCAGGCGACGGCTCTGCACATCCCTGTGGGCTCAGCATTGGCCAGGCTGAGCCCGTCCACTCCGACGACTCAGGTCTCACAGAGGTGACCACCAAAGCCACCTGATTCAGACTCCTCCCGAAGCAGCTGGAAAGTGATTTCATTCAGGACAGCTGGGCTGTGAACTCTCCCCTCCAACAAGCAACACCTGCTTCAGCTGAGGCAGCAAGAGCATCCCTTCCAAACTACCACCGGGACCCTCCTAGATCACAGCTACCATTTGAAACCCATTCTTCATTCCCCACAGGGCAAATATTGAGCTGAAATTAGGATTGTAAGGCTGTAATATTTCCTTAAAAAAAAAAAAAAAAAAAAGCATAGTATGCCATTCTCAGCATGTTCTAGGAAAGCACCAGTCCCTGCGCATCTATAGTGACAGTTTATATTTGGAAACATCAGCTCGTACGGAAAACTGTTTGATCAGTTTATAGCCTGGAAAGCCAAGAAGAAATCTCACAGCACTGTTCCGCCCGCATCGGTACGCGGTGCAATTTACCCTGCGCCAACATGAGAGCTGAGTTGGGGCTTCCCGCCCCGCTGCTCGGCAGAACAGAGGTCTCTGACTCCGCAAGCGAGCGGGGACATCCTTGTGTTCACGTGCACGCAGCACCACGCGCCTCGCTCCCCAAAGCGTGGCTGCAAGTTTGGGGCCTGAGCATCTCACAGGGGAGCACAGGGCTACCGGTTGCCCCCAACCATGGCACCTACCCCAGCAGATAGGGTCACATCTGGGTGAGAATTGATTAAAAATTAAATAATTTTTAAAAATCGCCCTGGAACCAAACTCTGGCGGAAGAAGGGAAAGGCACTTGCCGGATAAGCAGCGTGCCTGCACAGCGCATAGCCAGAACTCCCGTTAACATCAGACATCATTTTATCTTCCAACACTTCAATAAAGTTAAACAGAGGCTCGCGTGCCCTCGCTACCGGGAAACTTCCCTTCCCTTTTACCAATAAAGCCTGTTGTTGTCCTAAAAATAAAAGATACCAGCTTACAGCCCACTGCTCAGCACAGGGGCTGCCGGGCAGGGAGGACAAAGTACCCCCTCTCGTTCGCTTCTGATCGATTTCACTTCCCGATTCCCATGCAAATACCGCGCAGCCCGGCTTGCGAAAACATAAGCAGAATATTTAAACCAGAGCTGAGATATTTTTTTTTCCATCTGTTTAAGCTTCCTTCCACCAAAACAACCAGAAATTGGAAACACTTCCAAGGAGAGAACCCCAAAGCTTTAAAGCTCCCACACCGAAAGCCCCGGGAGACCCCGGCCCCGGGTGGGGGGGGACACGGGCACCGCACGGCCCCGCTCCCTGCCCAGCCGGGCTTGGGACAGGAGCACCAGGGTTTCGGGGTTTTTATTTGCTTATTTTGCTTTTCATCTTCCCGGCCAAACTTTTGCCCTGAGGGCCAGCACCAACCCCCCCCGGCACATCAAAGCCTGGTTAAAAGCCCCGAAGCAATCCCACCTCCTCCTCCTCCCTGCCCTATTATTTGCTTTTGTTTCCCGATGACTGCAAACACAAGGGG